>JANHFL010002027.1:9481-21046 GCA_032468155.1 Oxyrhabdium leporinum | reverse complement strand
GTCATCTACGTGCCGATTCTCTCAGCTGCTGTTTATCTAGAGCGGATGCATGTGTTGACATAGCCCTTCCTGGTCTGGTTTGCCAACTACCGAGAAGGCCCATAATCCCCACATTTTGTATGTCTTTGCATGCCTGATGTTTATTAACTATGTAAAAAGTACCCATCGCAAAACAAAGTACCGGTATACAGAACAAGAAAAACTATGCACATTTGCTCTATCTACATAATTTATACTACTTCATAATTCACGTTTTTTTCCTGTATAAGTCTATATGTATGTATTATATACACTGGCCTGACAATGCTCTCATACTTATTTTTCATACATCTTTGAAAAGTACTGTGGTGCTTTTTTTCCGTTTAATCTAGTATCAGCACAAAACACTTTCTCCATTTAACTGATACCAGCTCCACCATACATTATCTCTCTATCATTCCCCCGAAAATCTATATTTCCTAAAACCAATACTGCCAAAAGTATCTTATAGATTGTTCTCTGCTACATTCTGCCTCTTGCTTTGTTTATGAAGAATCTCAAAGATTTATAGCCATAGCAATGAATTATAGAAAAGCATATAAAATATATTTTACAGATCCTGACTACTGCAAGACCCATGGACATCTGGAGCATTATCTGCTAGAAATTAGCCCAGTCTGTCTTTTCTTTTGTTTGATAACTGCCAATGGCCAAAGTGAATGCTGTGGAAAATTCAAAGAAGAGGAGAGGATAGGAGAGGAGAGGAGAAGAGAAGGACCTTGGAGGTCTTCTAGTCCAACCCCCTGCTCAGGTAGGAAACCCTATACCATTTCAGACAAATGGTTGCCCAATGTCTTCTTAAAAACTTACAGTGTTGGAGCATTCACAACTTCTGGAGGCAAGTTGCTCCACTGATTAATTGTTCTGCCAGGAAATGTCCTCTTAATTCTAAGTTGCTTCTCTCCTTGATTAGTTTCCACCCATTGCTTTTTGCTCTACCCTCAGGTGCTTTGAAAAATAGATTGACTCCCTCTTCTTTGTGGCAACCCCTGAGATATCAGAACACTGCTATCATGTCAGCCCTACTCCTTCTTTTCATTAAACTAGACATACCCAATTCCAGCAACCGTTCTTCAAATGTTTTAGCCTCCAGTTCCATAATCATCTTCATTGCTCTTCATTCTTTCTAGAGTCTCAACATCTAGGCACTGTTTATTCCTACATGTTGAACAAAATTATTGATAAGAATATTATATGCCATAGTTTCATCCAGAAAAATCATAATTTGGACCTGAAACAAAGCAATTTACAAAGGGGGTGATTCCTCATGTTCCACACAGAAATTATTAATGGTTTTCAATTTAACAGCAACTTTTGGAAAAATCCAGTAGGTAACTCATCTAACACAGCCTGTTTACTGTATGTAAAAATTCCTATTACCATTGCTGAAATGTCCTCAGAGTGGAACTTCTATCTTCCAAGGCAACAAAAGCAGTGTTTTTTCCTGGGAAAATGATAGAAAACCTCCCATCCAGTTAAGCCCTATTCTCAAGTATATTCCAGGTTAAAAGGCAAAAAAGAAAAAAGAAGGGGAAAGCAGTTCAATCCTCACAATTTCTCAGAGTTGGTTATCTGCCCTGAATGGGCTGAACTCCATCAAATCAGGATTCATGTAGGTCTTGTGAAACTAGGAAAATGTTTTTCCTCAAAATTACGTAATTGCTAAAGAAAGCAAACTCTGTAGATAATGCTGATGATATAAATGAATACAAATTACAAACAGTGCACTACTTCAGTCATGAGGTCCTGCTACATTGATTCATTAAGCAATGATATTTCATTCAGTCTTAATCGTAATTTAGCTTAATCCAGCTAGGATTGAATTTTGACATTAAAAAAATAGGCATTAAAAAGAGAAGGAGAGATTAAATAGTATGCACTCACATTTCTGGGGCCAATAAACTATGACTACATCTGCCCCTGTCAATAAATAAATAATTTATTGAATTCTGGTTGAATTAGTGAAAACGTTGTCTCCTCTCACCTACAGATCAAAATAGGAGGAACCTAAATTTGTCTCCTTTCCCAGAGCCATTAAGCAGGATCTATTCCAACTGCTACAACCACACTTCTCATTCCAGAATAAGTTATAAAATAATAACTATTAGATATACAACTTCAGAAATTTGAAATAAAAGCCAAATGTCAACCAATTGCTAATATGCTTAGCCAGAGCAACTTTTTATTGATCTTGATTGTCCAAATTGCACTTCAAAAGGCCTAGGTGACATTTCCAAGGGGAGACATGATAGTTTCAAGTCAATTAGAGACATCAGAAGATTTGCGCAAATGAAATGTGTTCACCTTAGAGGAATATCAGAAGAGGATAGAAAAATGAATTAAGCATATTTTATGTGTGGTGAACAAATCCCTTAATGGTCCAGAACACTGGAAAGGACACTTGGGGTCTCAAATAGTGTCTGGATCTAAATGATTTGTTACTGAATAAAGTATTGCTATGGGAATTGCAATGTCTTTTTTCTGCAGTACTTTGTGTAGATCTGAAGGAAGCCATATATTTATGAAGGAAATGCTTGTGGAAGAAGGGCTTACACATCAGAGAATTTACTTGGTGCAGTCTTGTGTTGTACCTTATTTACTTTGTTCCTCAGAATTCAGTAAAAGTGACATGAGATTGTATGTGCCCTTATCTGCATAATTTTGCAGTAGGTCTGACCTCATGGTCATATTCTGGTATGCTATTGCACAGAAAACCCATCCATCGAGCAAAATTCCTAACAAGATTAGAAGAGCAGCATGTTCAAAAAGAGAAGGGATTTTCCTTGATGAATTCAGTGAAATTGGAAATAAATAATAGCATCAGCATCTTATTAAATGTGCTTATTTCCAGCTGAGGTTCTTGTCTTCTAAGCATAAGGCATTTATCTATTCAACAGTGTGGGGCAGCTGAGCAAAAAAAAATTACATGCCTGCTGCCTACTAGGAACATGCCATGGAACTAAGCATGAAGTGATGCTAATGTAAACTGTGGGGAGCACTGTAAACTACTACGCAGGCAGACTCACCACAGACAAGTAAATGAGTTAGGCAGATGCAACTTCTAGAATTGCACTTAGTAGAAACATGAACAGAGTTTTGATGTAATCTGTAATATGGGATTGAGGCATTGTACTGGAGCAACAATCAGACATACTTTCTGGGCTGGATAATTGCATGGCTAGAAGTAATATTTCTGATTTCCACATAGGACTAGCCTTATCATTAAACATAGTAAGTTGATTGAGGCATATAATGAAGCAAAGCAAGTCCCTACCTGCTACTGTAATCCGCTTCCAATGAGCCACTTCACTGTGTCTGAGGCATACTACTCTCCTTGGATCAATTTGCCACCTGGGCCACTGACTGCACTCTAAGAAAGTCCTTGGTGTGACAGCTTGTGGTTGCCTGTCTGCAGGAGAGCCACCATCTCATAAGATATTGCTCCAAGGACTACCTCAGAAAAATAGTATTTCTTCCAATCAGAGAAACATCACTGCTATTACTATCTTCCTATTTCTCTCCTTCCATCCCAGCAATTTCCTGTTGCTTCTGTGGCCAGGTCCCACAGAAAGATCTGCCTTCAAGGTTCAGAGGAACTTAAGTAGAAATTTTCTCAGCTGAAGAAGGAAACTTGTGTGTTTGTAAGCTTTACCATCACCCATGTAATAAATAATTCTTCTACAAAAATCTTATTGGGAGGATCTGAGAAATTCTTTGGCAACAAACATAGGAGAGGCTTCAACTGGAGGGAGTTTTTAAAAAAAATAATAATCATAACATACATTTCTTATATTTCTATGTCCCCAACAATATCTTGAATTCTAGGCAAAGAAGCAAATAGGCCCTATATCAGCCAAGATAAAAAAAACCCTGAGATTTGAAATCTATTGATGCCACTTTCCTTAAACCTAAAGGATAGGCAAACCTGACAAGTTTAATGTTGCTCAATTTCTGATTTTTCCAATCTGCAGTTGATTCCTTGATATATCAGTTTGTGATTTAAAATGAAAAAGTTCCAAATCTATTTTATAAAGATTTTGCATTCAGATATACATATAGTTTGTTCTAATATGTTTTGTATATATTTTCTCCTAATACTGTATATACATTTTGGCATTTTTATCCATAGCATATATATTGTTGCTTATACTTTTTTTTTCCAGTACTGAGCTGCAGCACTGCAATATTCAGAAAAGAGTGCATATCTACTCCAACCTGGATTCTGGTTTTCATGTAGGTTCAGAAAGTGAAACAGGATAAATTTCATGGACATGTGTATCAAATTTCTTTCCTAGTCCTATTTGAACTTTTTTATTTTCTTTAGTCCAGTTGATCCAGATAAGAATATAGGAGGCATACTTCACAGAAAATATTCAACAGTTCCTAGAATTCTTTAGAGGAATTTATGACAATCAAATTTATATCCTATAAAATATATAAAAATGTAGACTTTGTATTTGTGTTTTTGAAAAAAAAATCAGTGTTGATAGAGTTGTATAAAAATAAGGTTGACATTAAGATAAATATTCTGATACTTTGAGCCCCATACCTTCAGTTCTTGGTATGCATATCTAAATTAATTGACTATTTCTTGAGTTTCCTGCAGGCATTCTACAACTTTCAAGGATATTCAAATTTATTTAGAACTCTGCATCTCTACCTGGAAATGAATAGCATCTCAAATATGCCATATTTATAATACCATATGACTTTTAATTTAAGAACCTTTAAGCTGTCAGTCCTTCCTATATTCATCATTTATAGCTTTGTAGAAAACTAAAATATTCGCTTTTAATAGATAATTATTTTACTGAACATCATACTTCCAGATTTTAAAGAGATATGTCAACCACACTATTTGGATTACAGAATTTATTGAATAACCCATGCCTATGATACTGTTTCTGTTATATAATGTTTCATAAAGTTAGAAATTTGGGGCAGTGCTATGATATATGTAAAAGGTATGTGCTTATTTGATTGCTGCCTGATGGTCATAGAATCATAGAATAGGAAGAGCCTTGATAGTACTGAACCCTCTGCTTGGACCATATCCAGACTAAAACATCCTGAACAAATAATCATCTAGCCTCAGCATGGACACATGCAGGGAAAGAGATCCCACCGCTTCTCTGGTTCCAATACTGAATTGTTCTATTAGGAGGTTTTTTCCTAACATTCAGTTGGTATCATAGAATCTGTTATTCCATGTTCTACACTGTAGATCAATGGAGAGCTTGACTTTTTTTGTGTGCAATAGCCTTTCTGGTGCTTGAGGTGTGTTTCATTTCAGAAATGCTGTTACCCTCCATCCTATTTGATTTATGTTTTCTAAAATAAACATTTTACATTTGTCTCCCAAAAAACTTCATTGTATTAATAACAATAGCACTTAGACGTATATACTGTTCCACAGTGCTTTACAGCACTCTCTGAATGGTTTACAGTATCAGCATATTGCCCCCAACAACCTGGATCCTTATTTTACCAACCTCAGAAGGATAAAAGGCTAAGTCAACCTTGAGCTGGCCAGGATCGAAGTCCTGGTCTGTGGGCAGAGTTAGCCTGCAATACTGCATTCTAACCATGGCTCCTAACCTAGGAGGACAATTCTGAACTTTATTTCTGTCTTCTGAGGTATTAGCTATCCCACCCAAATATTATATCATTTCATTCCTTGTACTTTGTCAATAATGTCATCCATAAAATTATTCAAGAGTTCTGGACCTAGGACTGATTTTTGTGGCACTTGATTTGATACATCAGTCCAGTTTCTTAGTGAAACATTGATGAGCACCCTCTGAATACTATTTTTTGAGTCAGATATGTGTCCACTGAATTAACATGCATTGTTAATTTATTCTTCAGAATTTCAGGGATATATTATTTCTCCTGTAGACCATTAATTAAAGAAATGAGCCAATTAAAAAATGGAGTGGAATGTGCAGCTGAAGAAGTGGGGGGAATGTCAGCTGTAGCACTGTGGCTTGCCAGGGAGGAGGCAACACATATTAGGGAGGGACACAAAACAAGAGATTGCACAATCCTGAACTGGATAAAGGAAGGAGGAAAAGGTTCAGGGTAACCACATCCTAACATTTCCCAGGGTAAATCTATTAGGTTTGAAGATTATAATCTGGCAAACTTTTGTCTATTAAGTGTAAGCAAATAAAGAACTGTATTTGATTGGATTACACTCTGTTGTCTTTGGGCCCCTCCTTTTGTCAAAAGGGAGTCTGGCAAAACTTTTTCTTGATAACCTATGATAACTTGCAGTAATGACCTTATTGTTTTCAAACTACTCAGATATTTTTTGATTAGGTATTCTAGTATCTTCTCAGAAGAATGTATAGTCACGTTTCCTAGAATCTTTTTTTACCCTTTCTGAAGACAGTGGCAACATGTGCTCTTCTGCACTTATCTGTTACTTCATCCATTCTCCAGGATTTCTCAAAGATAAAGATTTTCACCTGATCCTTGGCAAGTTTGTTCATTGCAATCATTCATGTACGAAAGAACTCCAAGCTTGCTTGGACACTTGATTAAGTTTTACATGCATAATTATACTTCTCCATAAATGGCCTATTGTCTACAGTGTATTGACATATGGCTGTAGGTCACTTTGAATATATGGTTGACCTCTGTCACCAGGGATTGAATTTCTGCTCCAGTGTTTACTGTAGCTACAGTATTTCTTCCATCTGCTTGCCTTCTCCTATAGGACTGTCAGAAATAATAGCTCAGGACTGTTAACTGGATCACATGGCAACTCTTCCATAGTATCCATAGTGACTTTCCAGTTTTTCTCTAAGAACTGGACCAAATGTCATTCAATAGAACTTATTTACTTTCCTCAAAAAGCACTGAGATGATGAAGCCCATTTTATATATGGACTTGCAAAAATTGTTCAAGGAATATTCCCTATATATAAGTCTACAACCTAGCTTAAAACTCCCTAGTCCTTTGCTCTGAATCATCAGTATGTAGATTCTGAATTCACGTGTAAACAATTATATGACTGCAGAATCATATACTTTATAGTAGAGTAAGTATATGATATAGTATAGTAATTATAGTAATCTTCTACATTTTTAGCAAGAGGGTTACTACATTTTCTCAAAACTGTCTCTGTGAGTGCAGGAGCTAATCTTGCCACTCACTGGTATTCTGGCTACCTCCATGTTCAAGCAGTTATTTCAAATTCATGCACAAAAAAAACCCTTTCAGTGTCCTCATATTCCCTCCAAGGATGGAACTTAATCTGACAAGTGACATTATATTCATTATAACTTGGAGCAGAGCTTCTCTATCTTTCTTAAGTTCCTCAAGCAGTTGTCAAAAGAGCTTGATCTATTAAATGCTTTGATAAAACTTGTCCCAGCCTCACCCAGCATCTCATACATCCTAATTAGTCAACTGCTTAATCCATTTTTAGGATTACCAGCCAACCTTACTCTGAATAGAAACCAATGCTCCACAATCTTTTTTCAACAGCCCTAGAACTATCTAATCCATTGTTACATTGTAGCCCTTTAACTATCAGCCAGAACATCCATTACAGGCAGTCCTCAATTTACAACCACAACTGAGCCTAAATTTTCTGTCGTTAAGTGAGACATTTATTACGTTAGCTTTGCCCCATTTTATTACCTATCTTGCCAGAGTTGTTAAGTGAATCACTGCAGTTGATAAATTAGTAACCCGGTTGTTAAGTGAATCTGGCTTTCCCATTGACTTTGCTTATCAAAAGGACTACCTGTAGTCGAGGTTCTGGCTGATAATCAAAGCATTACATGACCACAGTAATGGTCATAAGTATGAAGCAATTGCCACGCATCTGAATTTTGATCACATGATCGTGGGGATGCTACAAAGATTGCAACTGTGAAAACAGTGATAAGTGACTTTTTTCAATGTTGTTGTAACTTTGAGCGCTCACTAAACGAACTGTTATAAGTCAAGGACTACCTGTACTTAATTTCTTCTCCCCAGAATCATCTTTGATTTTGACATATC
Source organism: Oxyrhabdium leporinum (assembly GCA_032468155.1). Classification (NCBI taxonomy): domain Eukaryota; kingdom Metazoa; phylum Chordata; class Lepidosauria; order Squamata; family Cyclocoridae; genus Oxyrhabdium; species Oxyrhabdium leporinum. The sequence continues at coordinate 12,990 of JANHFL010002027.1, read as the reverse complement.
CTCCTGGAAGTTTCTAAGACATTCCCCTTGATCCCACTGTTTCTTCTATGGGAACTAAGCTAATACCTTATTATCAAGCGAAGTACAGATCAAAAGCAAACGGGGGGGGGACGACTTGGGGGGGGAGAGAGTCATTTTCCCACCTCCCAATACCTCCTGTAAACACAACTACAGTAATCCAAGACTGGTCACTACCAACACATGACTGACCACTGGCTTGCCACAGTTCCAATTACCTTTTCAAGAAAAGAGCATTCTGTCATCTTAGGTAATACTGAGCACTCTTTTTTTTCTATTTCCCTTCTTGCTGCGTTTCTCCTTCCCTTGTTTTATAGATATAGCAGTGATGATCTGACACTGTGGGGCCTTTTCTTACTCTAGCTCCTGTTCTCAAAAGGCTAGTGACAAGGTTATTACAACCTGCCTCTCAAGAATGCTGTTGATTCTAAGAGGATGAATGATGGCAAAATAAAAGGCAGGAACTTTCATGGTCTTTTCAGCTGTTCGATATAAATTGCCATAAGAAATGAAGACATCATTCTGAGTAATTATTCTTTTACAAGCAAGAGGTATTTGGAAACCAGGATTTCTCTGCTTTATTTTATTTTACAAGTCTTGTTACTTCTTTCTTCACCCTCCCCGCTCATGAAACTATTTCCTTCTATTGTTTTTCAAGAAATTTTTTGCTATAGGAACACAGAAGAAAAAAACAGGAAGCTGATTTATACTATTTGTCCATTTAACCCAAAAATACACAATTTTGGGAGGGCTCAGCGCCACACTGAGCTTTAGAGTAGTTCTTGGTGTTTCTCTCTAGTTCCTTCCACTAAATAAAGCTACCAGCTAATCAATAATGGGATTTTAAACCATATTTTAAAACCAGCTGCAAACCACAGATTTCTTGCTGTCTAAAACATTTCTTGTGGTTTTATTTTTGTTCTTAATTTTATTTATAATACCGTGAGTAGTATATAAAATGTTGCTATCTAAAATTAAATATTCTCAGGGCTCACTGGAGAAAATTAATTTACTATAGATGTTGACTTGCACATGTGTGAGTTAATATGATATAAGACTGCAAGGGTGCTCAATAAGTTGCACTATGTATTAAGCAGAGGTTTTCTGTCAGGGTAATGCTAATTTAACAGCTGACCAGCTGCTGTAAGGTTGTAATACTGTAATACTGTAAAGTTATAATGCTGATGCAACAGTAGCAATGAGTCACCAGGGTTATTGGACTGCTACCACTTTAAGAGGCTGCAATATAAAACAGACCCTCTGGGGGCGTGTTTTTCTTTCTCTCAGTGGGTGTGCTTTCTGGTGGTGAAGGGTTACTGCTTCCTCCTGTATTTAAGGCCTGTATAAAAGTACTTGTATGTATATATGCTTTTTAGGACAAAAACCACTATTTGTCAATACAAACCTGTGTGCTGTATTTGCTCCTGGGTTGTCTTACCTAGTCACATTGTGTGCACTCTAACAGGTTATGGGCCCAGGTCAGAGAGAAGCCCAGAGAGAAGGACAGAGTGACTAGAGAAACCAGAGAGAAGAGAAACCCAGTGTGAGCTTGCATCAGAGCCAGAGGGGCTGGGCATTGTGGTTTGTTAGTGGTTAATGCTTGTAACAGAAACAAACAACATGGCTTACGTCAGCATAATGGGAGGAGGTTTCGTGGTATCTCGGCTGAATGAGTCAAACTATCTCTCCTGGAGTTTAAAAATGGAGATGTACCTGAGATGGGAGGAGTTGTGGACGATAGTTACTGATTCACCAACAGTCCTGGATGATAGGGACCGGAGAAGAAATGAAAAGGCATTAGCCAGAATAATTTTGGCTGTAGAAGATAGTCAGCTGATACACATGAGGGGTCTCCAGTCTGCGAAAGAGTGCTGGGAGGCTTTGTGCAGTGTGTATGTTAGAGAGATTGTGGGCAGTAAAGTGTTGCTGACAAGGAGACTGTATAAAGCACAACTGAAGCCAGGGGAGAGCATGTCAACACATCTGCAGGCTATGAGAAAGACATTCCTGGAATTAGAGGAAAAAGGAATGACATTTACTGAGGCATGCAATGTGTATGTGGTGCTCAGTTATTTGGAGACTTCATAGGATGTTCTTGTGACTAGCCTAGAGTCCATGCAAGAGAGGGACTTAACCATGACATATTTGACTGGGCGATTGTTGGAGGAAGAACAGAAACGACTGGAGAGGCTACCAGGAAAGGGAAGAGATAATGCTCAGCACAAACCAACATCTGCAAAATCCCAGGATGTCAGCAGAGCAGCTGAGACTGTTTATACAATGAAGTGGTGCTAGATGTGTGGGTCTACAGAAGATCTCCAGAGACGCTGCCCCGAGAGGAGAAACGGAACAGCGAGACAGGGGTGTAGGACTACTCAGTACATGAGGAGTGGTTCTTCATCGTCATTTTCCCTGGCAACAGCAGCATTTGAAAACAGGAACACTTGATTGTTGGACAGTGGGGCGAGTCAGCATATTGCTAACAATCCACAAGCATTTTCTGGCTTGAGACCAGCAAAGAAGACATTTGTTAGTTTGGCCAATGGTCAACGATCTGCTGTAAAAGTGGAAGGTATGTGCCTGAGACAGGAGAAACATTAAATAATGTCCTATATGTACCTGAATTGGATCATAATCTGTTGAGTGTTTCCAGGTTAGATAGCTAAGGGTATGAAATACTGTTTGCAGGAGGACACTACTCCATCAGGAAAGATCGAAGAATTCGTGCAAGAAGGGTTAAGAAGGATGGTCTGTACGTTCTAGGAAGACAGAACAATGGTTGTGCACAAATATTTAGAAACACTCACACACATGACAACTATGTACATTCATGGCACAGGGAGTTGCAGAGTGCCAGACCTAGCTGAGGGGCACAAGCCAAAGCCAAACCAGTGCAAGATGTACTTAGATTGCGCTGTTTGAAGGAGAAAAATATCAGAGTGTATCCTGTGAGTAGGAAAAACCCAAGGCAAACTAACAGTTATACCTAGGAAACCTGAGGTAAAAAGAGAGATCCCAGAGGCACAGGAACAGATAATACCAAGGAGATCTGAAAGATGTAATAAAGGTATACCTCCTGAGCGGTTCACTGCAAGTCAGGTTAGAGTAGTTAGTATTCGTAATGAACCCCATAAGTACCAAGAGAGATGGACATGGTCATTGTCTAAGAAAGAACAGGACAAATGGAGTAAGCCAAAGTTAAAGAGAATGTTAGGCAGACAGAGAAACCAGATTGAGCTGAATAGAGAAAATGAAGGTATTCAACCAAGAGCTGGTAAGCAGGATGTAATAGAAAGTAATGAGACAGTGTGTACAGAGTCATTAGAAAATGAAATTAGGAGCAGTTCCAGCAGCAGTAGTAGTAATGGTATTAATAGTTTTTGTAGCAGTGAGAGTAGAAACCAAAGCAGGAGACGTGGACATAATAGAGATAGAAAGCATCATGAATATGTTAAAGCATTCAGCTGTTCAGCTTTAAATGGGAGGAGTGT
>JANHFL010002025.1:190017-205993 GCA_032468155.1 Oxyrhabdium leporinum | reverse complement strand
CGTCGCCAAGAAACGTCCAAATCTACGCGGGAGAAAACCCGAATAACCAAAGATCCATATATATATATACACACACATACAGAAATGAAAAAACAAACAAACAACTTTGTGAGGTTAGGCTCCAGGTACTCCATCAGGACCCTTGTACTTTGTTCCATGACTGATGTTGCATGACCATTGCATGTATTCTGATACATCATATTAATTCTGAGCAAAGCCCTTTGGTGATTCTTCAGGGCTTTGCTAATTTAGTTCATTATTCCTTCTGGGAGGGAAACAGAGACTAATGGGTAAAACCAGCCCTTAAAACAGCACTTTCTCTCCTGCTATCCACCCTCCACCAGCGTCTGCAGAATGAGTCAATACTTTCTATCCCTACCCTTAACACTCCTGGTTTTTGTGTGAGTCCATGTTTGGTGCTCTTGAAACTGGAAATATGTGAGAGTTTTCATGCCTCTCAAAGCAAACATACTTTCGATGTGGAAACCAAGTCTCTTATTACAAGTGCATGGAAGCAATAGGAAAAGATCTAATGAAACCAATACACTAGAGCACTCTATTAATAAAAAATATGTGCATTATGTTCAGCATCTATTCCAGTTTTTAATGATGTGTTTACACTGGCAATAGTATAAAACCAGTCTTTGACTTACAACCATTTGTCTTGTGACCGTTTGAAGTTACAATGGCACTTAAAAAATGACTTATGACCGTTTTTCACATTTACGACCACTGCAGTATCCCCATGATCATGTGATCAAAATTTGGATGCTTGGCAACTGGCACTTATGAGTGACAGTTACAGTGTCTTGTGGTCATGTGACCTTTTGTGACTTCCTGACAAAATCAATGGGGAAGCCAGATTCCACTTAACCACTGTGTTAACGACTGCAGTGATTTCCTTAACAACTCTGGAAAGTCGTAAAATGGGGAAAAGTCACTTAACTGTCTTGTTTAGCAACATAAATTTTGGGCTCAGTTGTGGTTGTAAGTTGAGAATTACCTTATGTGCAACTATATTAATTAAATAGTGTACCAGACATTTTCCCAGACTTTTTGCAGTGGATTCTTACATGGTTTGAGCTGAAGTTACTAATGCTTTTATATAATTTTTTTTAAATTCAAGAAAGAGAATGTCAAGTTTATTGTCAATGCTAGCTGCTAGCTAACAATCACAAGACGATAAGAACAACATGCAGGAAACTCTTTTCTATTGTCTTGCAATGATCTGGATACAGCAGCCCAGTTTACACATGCCAAAAACAGGATTAAATGCAGATTCCATCACTTCAATTTCAATCTCTTTCCACCCCAGCTTTTCTTTATTTCCTTGTCTTGATGAGACATTCTGGAGGCCTCAAAATCTTTCAGTTGGCTCCATAAATATACTGCTCTGTTATATATTTTGAATTTTTTAATGGCTATCACAATTGCCTGTCTTCGGCAGTAAGAGAGTAGAATTTCTGGGAGGCCTGTTTTTCACCCTCCCCGAGCTTCCATGTGGGCCCTGTACTTACCTGGGATCCAAAATGGGCCGTGTGGGGACTCCTGGAAGGGGCAGGTGGGCAGGGCCAGCCAGGAGTGGGATTTGGCAGTTCGGTGAACCACACAGAATCTTTGCTATGGGTCCGCCTGAACCCCTGCGAACCCATAGCAGCCTGCCCCTGGTTGTTGCCCTACCCTCAGGCATTACAGAGAATAAATGCATTACTTGTGATGGCTCTACAAGTATTAAAAGACTGCTATCGTGTTGCCTCTTTGTCTTCTCTTGCTAAAGCTTAGACATATCTAATTCTTTTAACATTATTTCATAAAGTTTAATCTCCAAGGATTTCACGGTCTTTGATGCTCTTCTCTACGCTCTCTCCAGTTTCTCAGCAGTCTTCTTGTTCGGGGAAATCAAAACCCAACCTAGTATTCCAATTTCTGTCTGACCAATGCTGTGTAGAGCAGAACAATCACTTCCATGATCTTGACATTATACTGTACCTCTGTACCAGCCTCTACTCCTGTAGCCCAAAACTACATTGGCTCCTTTGGCAGCTGCAGCACAGTGCTGCCTTAATTTGTGGTTTTCCAGAACACCCAGAACCTTCTCACAACCTCTGCCAAGCCAAAGTACCAACTTGAGCACCTCACAATTCTCATCACTGCATAGAATTTTGCTAAACAGAACTACAGATCTTTGAAACTTCAGCCTGTTCTGTGAGATATTAACAATTTCCCTCACCCCCCACCTTCTGTCATCTGCCGAGACTCCCATTTGTGCTCTCATCTATGTCGTTTGTAAATATGCTGAAGAGCAGGGCAGAACTCTGAGATATCCCACTGCACAACTATCTTTCATGCAACATGCTAATCCATAACCAAATCACATGGAAGGTTCACATGTTACCTGTGTGTTTTTTACTACTATTGTGCCCGTACAATTTAGCCGCGCTGATTAAAAAAAGACCGTAGCAAAGCAAGCAACCCACTCAAATACTTTCCCCTACGTCTTCAGACAGCAGGCAGGCTATTAGCAACAGTTCCCAAGTCTGCCGCCTCAAAAGGAAATTGCTCCGAAAGGCGCATCTTCCACAAGTCCTTTCCAGCGCGCACGCGCGAGCGACAAAAAAGAGCAGAATACTTTCCCCCCCCCCCTCACTCCAACCAATCAGAATCTAGTAGACTTGGCTGATCATGATAAGTCCGCCCACTGGATTCATGTTTTCCGGTGTTAAGCTTGGACCCTCTTGCTTCGCGGACACGCAAGGCTTCTGTGCTTCTCTGATACGCAACGCTTCTTCTGTGAAAGCGGCACTTGTCAGAAAACATCTGGTTTCTTCTATGAAGAAAGGTATTTCCTTCCCCTTCCTCATGTAATACGTGTGGTTCTTGAAAGCTCCTTTAAGTGGATGATGCAGTCAGTCAATTCTTAAGCAAATGCAATGTACGCTACTTTTAAGTTGTACTTTACAGCAACATAAGTTTTCTTTTTTGCAGCCGTGGAGAAATTTCTCTTCCCTGATATTGATCAAGCCATCAACAGGTCTTTTAAAAAAAATGTTTTCCTTGTCTTAACTTATGTTTGGAAGAACGATATGTTGAAACACACACACACACCCCTTGATTCTTGAAAAATGATGGTGTGTCATTAACATTCATGAAATAAGCTTAGTGACTGGTATTTATTGATGCACTCAAGCTCATGACAGCATTAAAGTGCTTTGGGGGAAAAGATATTCTCACATTCGTTCTGTGATTTTTCTTATTTTACTGGAGCGATGACATGTCCAGAGCTACTGACCTTTTGTACTAAAAATAAGCAAAGTGTCTGGTGACTCCTTAACAGTTAACATCTTTTTTTACAGCATATGCTTCTATAGAACCACCTGCTTGATAAATCTCTAAGAAAGCTTCATGTGCCATAAACGCTCAGCAAAAATGCTATGCCGTTATTTAAGAACAGGTGCTACTCCTTGGAAATGGGTCTTATTTTTGAGTAAGCAAAAGTCAGATTCAAGATCCATAGGAAGGAAATACCTTTATTAGCCTAACTGAACTTTTATTCACAAGATCTAGTTAACACAAGTCTCTGACTTCAACCAAGATGGTGAGGAAGCCACGAAGATCATAAAAAGAGAGATAGCCTTAGTATTACTCTGACAGGTTCTTTTTTTAAAAGAAACCTCCATATAGAGTTGTGACCTTGTTTGAGGGTCCATGTACTGTTCCCCTGTATTTCTATGTGGCTTTCTTACAATGAGCAGCTGATCGGATGAGCTTCTGGCTTGACAAATCTACTGTTTAATTTATGGGACACTCACATTTGGGAATGGTCAGTTTCTCATTGGCAAGAATTTTCTGTCCTCCTGGCTTGTCTCCCTCCCACCTTCCCCATATGGGAGCAAGTCCCACTTTTCTTTGGAGATAAATAGCAGAATGCCTTATAGTCTTATTCTCTTTTGCCTCCTTGCAAGGAAAAAGGTTTTGTTAAGAGCATCAAACGAGGCACTTTGCCCAGGAGAGAGCTGGCTGGAGTGTTGCTTTTTGTACCCCCATATTGAACAGCTGTTTGAGGTCAAATATAGTGAGGACACCTGCAGGTCCATTCCAACTTATTTCACAAGGTTTGAGTCTGTGTAAAAATAGCATAAATGTGGCAGCATGCTTGACCACATCCTTAAGGAAAGAATATTAAAAACTGATAGGGTAAAGTTGTGAGCTTGATTTATTGAACTCTGAATGGCACAAGCTAGATCAAATGTAATATTCTAGCTATTACCAAGAGGGCATTCACATGAGGGTCTTTTTGCAGTTTGGAACCTCTCTGGGCCTGCCCACTCCCACAACATTGACAGAGTCCTAGAACTGGATGGATGTATTGGTACAGTAGCTCTGAATGGGAAGCCACCAGAGATCTTTTTAAGCTCTGCAGTACTGTAGGTCAGCCCGTTCGGGTTTCAGCCTACCTTAAATCCCTGTAGGTGAAAATTCTATTTTCTCTTCCAGTAGTGTTTAATACTTGAATTTTAGGGCGTTTGACTATTAAGGTGATAGTTGATCAACTATCAACTTCATTTTGAAGATATTGAGAATGGAAATAATGGAAATATGGAAGTGCCCCAAATCTTCAACATTATGTTTGAGCATATCTCAGTGCTCTTTGAACTGGAACTTTTATATTATTCTGAGCAACAACGTATACAGTCCCTTTACTAGTTGGTATAAAAGGGAGTGTTAGGCTAATATAACCATCCTAAACTAGCAGATATTTGGGGAAAAATATTAAATTTAATGAAATTTAGGCAACCTATAAGCACAGTAACTCTTTAAAAAAAGTTAAATTCAGTTGGAAGAAGGACAGATTTTCCAGGCAGAAATTGTTTCTCCCTGTTTCTATTGTTTAGGAGTTAAATTATGATTCAACATATAACATTGCCAAGAAAGATTGCATTGCAGAAAAAAATTTTCCAAGCAAGTTTCCTGCTCTACTTGACTTGCTATATTTTTTTAATTAAAAAAACAACAAAAAACAAACCCAACCAGGTAATATTCTGCAAAAGTAAAGCACTAGTTCCCTTCATCTTTGTCTTCATTTCCATGAAAGCCAATGGATTTCATAAGCATCTTTAGAAAATAAAATTGACAAGTATCTGGAACCCAGTATTTTGTTTAAAAGTATACGCATTTTCCCAAAATAAATTCAGTTGTAAATGAAGGAGGTAGGTAGTTGAGATGGACAGTGAAAATAACAGAAAACATAATCAGTTTGCTTCTCATAAATTAATTTTTATAAGGTTTGTTTGTTACTATTGCTCACTATCATTTAAAGGCTACTTTCTTAGTTCCTTAGTGATGATATATTTTATCATAATAGTCATATGAACAAAATGGTACTACATCTATATGGAAGGAAGGAAGGAAGGAAGGAAGGAAGGAAGGAAGGAAGGAAGGAAGGAAGGAAGGAAGGGGTACCATAAGGTTCTGTCTTAGGCCCATTATCTTCATAAATGACTTAGATGAGGGAATGGAAGGAGAACTTACCAAATTTGCTGATGATACTAAGCTGGCGGGAATACCCAGCACCCTACTAGATGATAGGCTCAAGATCCAGATGGATCTCGACTGACTTGAACACTGGGCCCTATCTAACAAAATGAAATTTAATGTAGAGAAAACGTAAGGACTTACAGTTAGACAAAAAAAACCAAAAGTAGATCTACAGATTAGGTAGAACTTGGCTTATAGCAGTAACTGGGAGGGATCTTGGAGTCCTAATGGACAATCAATTAAATATGATCCAGCAGTGTGAGCATAGCCAAAAAAGCCGATGCAATTCTAAATTGCATTAACAGAAGGATTAAATCAAGATCATGTGAGGTGCTAGTACCACTCTATGAAGCCTTAGCAAGGCCACACCTGAAATACTGCATACAGTTTTGTTTTGTTATATACTGATTTAGCATATTGTTAACTATTTGGGAAGGACACACTGACACATTCAGGATGATGTGTCTATTTAAATAGGATGATGACAATGATAATAACATCTGAAAGTTCATTCAGAAATCAAAGCAAAAGTTCTAAGTACCAAATAGCTTTGATTCTTTAAGTGAATTGTTAATTTTTTGTGGTCAGATTCTGAATTATAGCTATAGATTGTGAATTTTAATCTTTTTAGAGATTACAAAATAGTGGGAAAATAGTCTAAGACAGCTAATTATTTTAGCAATAAAAGTCAATTTTCTACATCTGGGGTGTCAAATTCAATTTCAATGAGGGCAGCATCAAAGTTGTGTTTGAGCTTGGGGGGGTCGGGTTGGCGTGGCCATCTCGACGTCACTGTTTGTAAGCCTATCTATCAAATACTCAAAGAGAAGTTTAGAAAGTACTTTGGTCTACCAAACCTTTTGCAATTTGACTTTTGAAAGGATGAGTGTGGCAGGAATTCACACACATTGAAAAAAAAATGCTGTATTATTTCCTAGAAGGGACAAATACTTCAGCTGTTCTTTTAACTGGTAGCCCTTTCCAGGTAATATATTTCGGAAATTATCAACTGGGTTTTTTCTTGTCAAGTTCAAAGTTCAGATTCTTGTTTTGAAGCAAAACAGATCAGTAAAATGGCAAAGCTGCATAGAAAGTTCAAGCTTTTCAGCAATTTTTAAAGAGTTTGCAAAAGACATCCTGTTCAAACCCATTAAAAACTCAACTTGTTTCCTAAACTGCATCTATTTATATATAAATCAAAGATAAATTTGCTATAGAATCTAAGTCTGGAGCAAAGGTATATTCTTAGATAGTGTTTCTGAACATATATGTACATTAAGCACTTATATGTCAAATTGATACCCAGTGCCACAAATCTCTGCCAAGTTGTCATTTTGTACACTTCCAAACAGCAATATTTCCACTCCTCAATCCCTCCAAACTTTGCACATTGTTGGTGGGATCATTTTCTCTTTTGCAGCCATTGGATACTGAGGACAGGATGGGAACATCATGAGCCTCTCTTTGCAGCTGACCAATTGAAAAGTGCAAAACATCCCCATGATTGAGTCTGCTACTATGATTCATGATATAGATGCTCTAGATAGATCCATAGCACAAAATGAAAATCATAGAAAGAAAAAAAACAATTTAAAGAAACCACAAAAGTCATTCCTCATTTCATTCAAAAAATGAAATATTTATTTTAAATGGCTAGCACTTGCAAGCAAATATATCCATGTTTTTAGTATATGATTGGGCATCTGTAAATGTGTGATGTGCGATTGGCCATTTTTAAAATGGGGACAACAACTGAGCATTTATAAGAGAAAGCTGCCTGGCTATCAAGTCATTATCCAGCATTTAAAAAGTTTCTGTCTTTTTCTGTCATATGTTATGGCATGTAAGTTATATGTGACACTCACACATAATGCTGTAGCCATGGACTGACTTTGGCTGGTTGAGGCTGATATATGCACATTATTTTTCCCTTCCCTCCTTCCCCTCTCCCTCTCCCCCATTATTGTGCTCTGCCATCTGTGGCCATGCTGGCTTAGGCTGCAGGGAAAAAAAGTGGACACTCTTCTTTTTAAATTTGGCAACTTTTAAGAAGTGTGTGACTTCAACTCCCAGAATTCCCCAGCCAGCATGTTGATCTACAACAGGTGTGTCAAACTGATGGCCCATGGGCCAGATGCGTCATGCGCAGGTCACGCCCACCCCAGCTCCACAAAGGGGAAAACTTTGTGAAACGTAATGTGACGGCAACATGACACGGCGAGTTTGACACCTGTGATCTACAATGTCCGATTTAGAAAAAACTGGTGTAGAATGTCTTGACATTCCAAAAAGGAGTGGATGAAGCATGCCTGACATGCCTTTGGAAAGGAGCAGTCTTCTGGTAGACCACTGGACCTGTTATTACACATATGGTTTAAATAAAATCAATCTCTCTCTTTTCATTTGTTACTGTAAGAAAAAAATCTTTAATTAACCAAAACTAGTTAAATCCTCCAACATGCAATCTAGACCATATATAAACATATTACTTCAATTTTGGGAGTTGAAGTGCACACTTCCTAAAGTTGCCAAAGTTTGAAAAGCCCTGTTCTAGATGATAAAGAAAAAAACATCCATCAAATCCTTTTTTTAACATCAGGAGTGTAATTGTCTTTCCTTCTACATAGAATAATTATGTTTGTGGAACATGAAACCATACTTTTTAATAAAAATGTCATCACAACTATATATGTAGCCATGACATTTTTTTCCTAAAATTGTATTATCCTATGTATTAATGTGGGACCAAGAAAGAACCATGAAGGAACATGACAAAATCATGCAGATAAAAGAACCCTTGAATGTCTTAAAATACCAACAGAAAAACATCCATCATTTTTCAAACATTCATTGAGGAATTCAATAGAAATAAAACAAAATATACTGATACATTTACTTCATCTCTAAATCATAGGAAGTGTATTTTCCATTTCTTAAAACTTTGGCATGTTGATTGTTTGTACAGACATTAACTGTATTCATATGTTTTATTGAGCTATCTTGATTGTATTACTCCCATCTGTTGTATTTCATCAATAAACAAAGATCCTTAAACAAATATTCAAGAGTCTTTCACTGGATCCAGGGGGAAAACAATGAAGGGGCTGTGGATTGATTTAACATGGAAGAAACTATTGCTGGTTCTGCCTCCCAAAACTGTCAAAATGTTTCATTGTTTTTGCCAACAAAGGGTTTGGCACATTTATTACCTTTTTTATGACTTTGGAAGGAAGGCTGTGCCATTTTTCTTATTCAGTGCTATTTTGCCCACCTGGGATAATTTCAGGTGCAACCACTACTTGCTAACAACTCATTTTCTTGTAAGCATTATTAATGTGGGATATTCTGGAGCTGGAGTAAAAGTGGCAAAAGTTCTCTGCCAGATTCCCTTCTAGCTCAAGTGACAGGAAGGCTGATTGATTTGTTACAGACTACCAGTTTTCTGGAGCTTCTGTGCCACCGGTGGGGTGGAGAATGGTCCAGGATTAGGTGGAGGGAACTGTCTTAATGCATTGCAGGGTGCCCTGTCAGCAGAAAAACTTTTTGAAAACAGTCTATGGTTTAACTATCACACAGGTGACAAGAAAGATAGGTGAAGCTTCATTCATTAGGGTGGCCCCTTCTTCCATGGACTGGGATTGATGGTGATTTTTCCTGCCTGATGCTGATTTTGGGAGAGAGGGGAAACAAAGCCAGTGAAATTTGTCAATCTCTCCCCTTAAATTGTCTTGCCGTAACATTGTAATTTGCAAGTCTCGTTCCTTTGGCAGATTTGAATTTGTCAGTTGGGACAGCACAAATTACTTAATAAATTTTCTGTTGGCTTAGGAACTGGAGAAATGCACTGTACCTCAAAAGCACTTAAGAAGAGTTTACAGATGTCTTTGGACACCTACGAATTAATATTGCTTATTAAGTTAAACTAGGAAGATTTGATTCTGCTAGGTGTTTCTTCTTTAAAATGTGACACAGTCCAGATGTGGGCCATTCTTGATGCAGGGATGGGCCGAAAGCACATCTCGATGTGCAACAGAAAAATATTGGCAAAGGTTTCTGATTCATTGGTTTGATAATTCTGTCAACAAAAGAATACTGTTGAAATTAAACAAGTTGAGTAACTGAGAATAGATTTTTTGTTCAGCATGCTTTAGGAAGGAAAAGGAAAGGGAAGGGAAGGGGCCTGCTGCCCCTGAGCTGCTGGTTTTAAAAGGTTCATAATAGTCTGGATGTACCTTGCTTTTTTTTCTAGCTACTTCCAGCTAGTTAACTTGATTGCACAGGGAACATTGCATGAATACATCAGTTAAGCTCTCCCAAGGTGATGAGTATCATAGGTCACAAGAATTAAAAAAAAAGAACCATTCTGGTCTTCCAATTATTTACTTACAAAAACCTTGAAGAAGCAGTTTTAACCAAGTAAATAACATGTGCCTGACCTAAGGGTAGATCTCTGAACACCTCTGTTGATGCTTTTAGTCAAGGGCACAGCGTCAGCATGAGGCCTCTTGCTAGTTTTCTTTGGACGTGCCGTGTTTTGCATTAATTTTTTTTTGAACTGGAGTTGAATCTGTTGCATTTTGTGCTGATGTTTGATTTTAAGCAAATAATGACTGGCTTTGTCTTAGCTTAAAGAAGAGAATGTATCAATGTTGCCCCTAACTGCCATCACAGCTAAAATTAGCAAGGTAGAAAAAGTTGTTTTATCTTACTCTTTGATTTTGTATTTAAATACAATCGTGCCAGCTACAAGCGGCCAACTCCAGCTCTTAAACTACTATTTATTGAATAAGACAAAATAGGCTATATTTGCACAGCACATTAACTAATAAATTATAGTTTACAAATCACAATAGCTGGATTTATATGACATATTAAACCATAATATAATACAGTGAAAAATGGACACTAACCTCACAAGCAATACAAAAGCTACAAGTGGCGCAAAGAGCCATGGAAACACACTCGGCATTCGAGACACGATAGAAAGACCTGCACATGGATCAGAGAACAAACGAAAGTATATGATGCCATCACGAGAGTAAAAAAATGGAAATGGAAATGGGCTGGCCACATAGCAAGAAGGACTGATGGCAGGTGGACCAAGGCAGTCATAGAATGGATCCCACTTGATAAAATGAGTCCACAAAAGAAACCTAAAACAAGGTGGAGTGACAACATCAGCAAGTATTGTGGGCCCAATTGGTAAAAGAAGGCTCAGGATCGTATTGGTTGGAAACATGTGGAAGAGGCCTTCATCCTGCAATGGACAGACAATGGCTAAAATGATGTTGATGATTAAACCAAAAGAAAAACCTACCTTGTGGCAGATCATAATGAACTGGTTGCCAGTTGCCAGTTGCCAATTTAATTTTCTCCAAATGGGATCATTCAGTCAAGCATATGGGTGGTCACATTCTCCTGTTAAATTCCTTCACCCCAGCAGGACAGAGTATGGCTTAAGAGCCCCTTCATACCTTTCTGTTTTTCTGTGGAGAATTAAATATGTGTAATAGAATTAGTTGAGATACTATAAAAAGTTACATGGTATAAGTATTCTTTTTAGCAACAGTATCCTTCAGCTTGCACTCAACCCATAGTTACTCCATGACTATGTTGAGTAGATTTCTTGGCAACCAGCCGTGCAGAAGCCTTTTCTTCAAACTCAGACCCCCTTCTTCCTCTTCCTCTTAGCAGAACATGGCCAAGGCAAAGATTGTCGTTGTTGGTGCTGGTCTTATCGGTTTATCCACTGCTGTGTACATTTCGGACTCCATTACAAACTGCAGCGTGTCTGTCATAGCTGATAGATTTTCTCCTAACACGACCAGCGACGTTGCTGCAGGAATGCTTATCCCACATCTTTATCCAGGCAAGCAAAATTTACATTTCGTAAAGCAAAATCTGAAGTTGTCCAAGTATTTATATTATGCCTATTTTTCCCCCAATTTTTACTTTGTAGCCCCGAAATAAATTTTCTAGGAAGTACAGCTGCAGTTTCAAGGGACACTCTTCCAGCCTCTTAACTGGTACATTTTGAGTAAGAGAGCTGAAGCTGTTATAATTTATTCAGAAAGAGACACTATCTGCTTATCTTTAAGACTGGATACCTTTCTAAAATTTCCAGAGTAACTCCATGCTGTATGTGATGGTACAAGCTATTACTTTTCCTGGAGAGTGTTAAGGTGTTAAGTGTTAAGTCCCCAAATAAATTGTCCATGTCAGGAAGAGTCTATCTGATCTTGCATCTTGGGAATAATAGTTTCCTGCTAATTTACACATGCCATTCTAGTTGTACATATATTATATTCCATGACACAATTGTTGTGGATGATAGTGATGATGATGATGACAATGATGATACAAATTGTGTTTGGCAATAGGTTCCCAACAAATGCACATGTTCTACAATTGGCCTATATGGGACTTTCCTACTTCATCTATAAATGTTCACGTGATTTTGATTTAAGCTCCTCATTTCTTGCATTAGACTCTACAAAGAGGGAGTCTCAACTAGGACAAAATGTGTGATGCTGACTTGTTGCACTTGCCCTCTTTCTAATAAGTAATTAATTTAGTCAAATTCTGAAGGGTATCAATAACAAAAACCAGGAGTGGGAGAAGCTTTCTTTGAGCCATTTTTTGCTCAGGATACTCTTTACAGTTGCCCTGATTTTGTGAAAAGGACACTTAAAGGATGTAGGGATGGCCTACATTCCCTGTAAAATCAGGCCAAGGCCGCCTCAAAGGTTGCCCACTGTGTCTGCCATGGTGTCTGAATGACTATGCAACAGCCTCTTCTTTATTCTGAATTCTTGTACAGAGGGCAGGACAAGAAGTAAGGGTGGAAGCTTGTTGAAGAGAGGGCCAATCTAGAAATAAGGGGAAACAATTGATCAATGGAATAGCTTGCTTCCCGGAATTGTGGATGCTCCATCATGGGAGGTTTTCAAAAATAAACTGGACAGCCATTTGAGATCATATAAGGCTCCTGACTTGAGCAGGGGGTTGGACTATAAGACCTCCCAGATCCCTTCCAGCCACATGATTCTATGTTCTATAAATACTATAACTACCTCTGCATCTCACCATATGTACTAGCCATTTATCTTGGGAGCTAGCGACTCCTGTTTTCAGCTGCATTTATAGTTAGGACTCACAGGAAGAACAAACCATCATTTTGTGTTGTTTGTCTCTATTGTCTCACATCACTTTATTCCACATGTTTAGCGAAATGTGGAGAAATGGGTCATTAGGAAGACTTCTGCTCTTGCTGGAGGAGAGGAGTGGGAAAAAGACCATTGTGATTTCTCTTTCTTCTCCTCTATAACTCCTTGTGTTTTTGGAAAATTTGTCCTGGAGGCCTGGATGACCTCCCAAAATAGCACAAATAGTATGGGGATTTGGGGGTGTGTGTGTTCCTAGAGATCCCATCTTTGTCCTTTTCCTCCTGTGTGGAATCTGCTTGATCCTCAAAACCTTCCATTAGCAGTTGGTATCCAATAAATAAATTTCAGTGCAGCCCATTTTATGTCTGCTTTTTCTGGATTTTCTCAAAATGCTTTCCCTTCATTTGAAATGTGGTTTTCTTTCTTCTCTACAGGCACACCTGTTCATCAGCAGAAGCAGTGGTTTAGGGAGACTTTTGACCATCTGTTGTCCATCTGTAATTCCTCAGAGGCCTCAGAAGCTGGGATTCACTTGGTATCTGGGTGAATATAGAGTTCATTAATGCTTTTGTGATTTTTTCAGCATTGTGCTGAGCAAGCCTCTTTATTAGGACAAATTCAGGAGGCATATAATACTGGTGGGGACCAGGAGAGAACCCTAGTCTTGAGTTCTGCAGAAGAAAAGCAGACTACAAACATTTATTTTAGAATTATATCTCATGATACTTAAACTGGGCTCAGAATTTATTTAGGGAAACATTATTGTTTCACTGGCACTTGTTTTTCTCTTTTAAAAATGCAAGTTTCAGTTTTCAAAAGCTTGGGCTTGGGCCTATGATTTTTATAATGTGCTGTTGACATATAAAAGGTTCACTGACTTCTCACAGTACTTTATATTCAAAGGCAGGGTTGGCGTTAAATGCCAGTTATCAGCAAGTAACCTCAGCAGATAGAATTGCTCTCACGTCCTGCCTCTGGGCTTCCCACAGTGCATCTGATTGGTGACTGTAAGAAATAGGATGCGGTACCAGATTCATCTTGGCTACATTTAGTTGGACTTCACACAGAAAGTTGTGATGGAATTGGGAACTTTGGGATGGGCTGAGCAGAGGGAGGGGGAAAAATCTGAATAGGACCATATCTCAACTGGGGGGAAAAAATCCTAAGGTTGTATTTGGGAGGGTCATAGTACTGAACACGGCCCTTTTGTCTTGTTAATTGATCTGCTGGTGGGGCTGATTATAAATCTCTTCTATACAATATACCAGTTATGTAGAAGGTATATAATAAAAGCTCCTTCTAATATTTGGAGGCTCCAGGACAAATGTGGAGTTACATTCATCTATACGCTGCTTCGCCCTGTTTTGCTTGCACAAAACAGTGTGTTTTTGTACAGCTAACTATGAGATATTTATAAAACTCTGGATTACCAATTATCATTAACCCTTTTTTCCTGCCTTTCTTTAGCTGAGTTATTGGAAAATTCCAGTCTGTGGGTAGAACCAGTTGCTTACAAAACCAGTTTCAAAATAAGAAAACAGTGGATGTATGCAATCGCAGAAGTTTGGGCACTCTTGCAGTCAATACTTTGTGATATTGTTTTTCTGAGCACTTTTGTGTGCTATTCAGGAGTAAACTAAATGACTTGCCTGGTCCCTAGAGCAGTCCTTGGCTCACATCTTCTATACTTCATCTATAGCTGTAAGATGGCAAGATTGCCAGTTGAGACATAACTCCAGTCGCCCTCATCACCAAGAGGCAGTACATGACCAAGTTCATCCTTATTTGGATTCCTCAGATGTAAGTAACCAGATTTATTCTATGGGATTCAAACCCTTCACTAGGAATTATACTCATAGACCATCACACTTTTAGATGACTGCATATGATGGCATATGGTGCATTGGCTTTAACAGCTACCCAGGTCCTAAGGCTAACACTTTCAGGAAAGAATGTCTAAAGGTTCCATCAAAATAGTGTATATACAGTCCATTTTGCCTTAAGCTTTCCAAGCAGAGAAATAACAGATGTTATCTTAGGTCATGCCCCCATGTACTGTATCCCACACATGGGAAGTCCTGGAAATCTCCATATAGCTCTAGCAGAGATTTTTCTTCATCTCCCCATGCTTAATTTGTTTCTTGGCTTTGGTAGTTAAGTTTAATATTTTTAAAACAATATTTTTCCTAGTTGAACTTGCTGCTTGGAATCATTAGAGATACCCTTATCCTCTTTTATAAGCATGAATTGTCTTTATTTTCTAAGGCTTAGATAGATGCTTAGAGGAACCCGTGATTATTGAAAATAGACAATCACAACCTGAGCGGTTAAAAAGATTAGAATGGCTAACTGTAGCCTACTGAATCGTTTACTTCTTCAAGCCTGATTAACAGTTTTATAGTGACAACAACAACAACAAACTAGCACTGAAACAACTGGAATGGTATCCAAACTTCTATATCTACATATTCACTGTTTTCTTATATGCATTTGTGAACAGTGAATAGTAAATATGTATTCAAATTTGCAGAAATATATGTTTAATTATGGAACATGTAGAAACTATGGCAGTTTCTATTTATTTAAAGATAATTAAAACATACAGCTTGACTGGTGGTGCCTAAACATCATATTAACAATGTGGATTAGGAACTCAGTTTTGCTGGTTTTATTTGGTGAATTTTTAAAAGCTTGGTTTTGAAAAATTATTTCAGGGTGAGGAGAGATTATTAACACCAACAATGTCTGTGTTTACGCTCTTATTGTCTTGAATATGAACAAGCTGGCAAATATTTAAGGACATTCCTGAGGAGAAGATGCCATTCTGGTCTGATGTGGTTCTGGCCTTTCGCTCAATGACTGAAAAGGAGCTGAAGAAATTTCCACAGCACAAATATGGCCAAGCTTTTACCACACTGAAATGTGACTGCCCATCGTATTTAATTTGGCTGGAGAAAAGGTATGAGTTTTTATTCACTTTTTAAAGATTGAAATGCAGTAATACAATAAAGAAAGAAGTATGATCTAAAACATTTGATGCATTTTACATTTAATCCTTCATTTCCCCACTTCATTGGTTCTTTCCTGTCAAACTTATATAATGCTGGAACTGGATAAGACCTGTTTTTTAGGTATGTCTATTGTGGTGAACTAAATCCCAGCAAGCAAATATACCGTATCTTTCAGAGTATAAGACGTTCCGAAGTATAAGATGCACCTAGCTTTTGGGGAGGAAAACAAGAAAAAAAAATCTGCCTCTGCCTCCCAGCAATTTG
>JANHFL010002025.1:163615-176394 GCA_032468155.1 Oxyrhabdium leporinum | reverse complement strand
GATAACAAAGACAGTTCCTCCCAAGAATCAGCTTTCAAATTGTTTAATTCTTTTCCAGGCTTTCTATATTTTAAGGCGTTCTATCTTTTAAGGTTTTCTTTAAGCATTATTTCGCCTCTTAATTTTTAATTTCTGATCTTCTCCATATATCTGATCGCCGCTTTCTTAGTGCTTGGAGATTATTTTCAAGATTCTTATTTTTAAATCAAATCTTTAAAATAGAAGTTGGATATTATCTCACCCAGTCTCAATGTTCTGTCCACATACTGCTCCAGCACAAATCTTGGTCCCGGTTGTCCCAGCTTGTGACTGCCAAAAAATGGCCATCATCCCTGCTGCTTCTCGGGAGAGCTTGCTTCCGACCAGATGAGGAAATTGCGAGTTTCTCGTGGTCTGTGAAGCGCCTCTCCTTCACTGCCCCTACAAGGTGGCTTTGACCCTGTGGGGTCCCCCAACAGCAGTTGCTGACTGGATTTTGTGGGGCTTGGCAGAGCCCGCTAATTTCCAAGCTGTTCTCGCTGCGATGTCAACCGGACGTCCGGACTCATTGAATCTGATAGATCAATAGCCTATATTTTTGTTTCCCACTGAGGTGACTCTTCAGTCTGGAAATGCATCTTGAGTCTAGCCCAATGGGGCTAGTGGAAGCCCGTTATTGAAATAACTGTGGCTGTTAATTCTATGACGTGTTCATGGTTTTCTATCAGTTTTGGTGGAACCTGGCTTCAAAGCCTATGGAGACTTTGTAATTCTTTCATTACTCAAAACCATTTATCAGGAAGTCCTTTTTACCCATTATAGGTATAGCACTTTCACTTTTAGTGTTCCCGTTGTGACTGGGCAATGAGTTTGTGTATCATTATCTAAAGAAAAATCAACTTTACCCTATTTTAACCCAGATTTGGGAAGCACTGGGTTAAAGTGTTGAATTACGAATAGGGAGAACTAGTTTCAGCTCCACCCTTAATCATGGTAATTCATTAGGGATTTTGGCTTGATCATGTTCATTCCCAGCTCAGCCTAGCTTATTGGGGAAGAGGGGAGAAACGAGTGCTATGTATGCTCCCAAGAGCTATTGAATGAAAAGAAGGAGAGAAATCAAAGAAGTGAATAAATATGAACAGAGATAAAAATACTTCTTGCTGGGCTGAAACTTTGCTGAATCAAGAATGGTGCTAGTTTGTTGTCTACCTTCAAGTCCTTGCTTGATTCTTTGACCCTCAGTCTCAGCTAAAAATGCACCCTTCCTGTGCCTTTTGCTGGCTCTGCTTATCTCCAGCTCCTGTTAATTGTCAATAAATATGGCAAGATGCCATATGGAAATTTGGGACCCTATACTCAAATACTGTTGGATTAGCAGACACCAGTTGGGAAAGCTGATTCACCAATTCAAATCACCTGGTTGCTGAAGTCATCAAGAGATAGGCATTTAATCCAAATATGCTGAATTATCTTGCTTGCATATTCAAAATGTTTTGTCAAATTTCTAAGATGGAGGAAAATACCGTATGTATATGGCAATTTGAGTTTTATTACCAAATATTGTATTTTAACATTCATCAGGTAATCGGTTACAGCTTACATTTAGAAGTATGCCATGATCTTTGACAAGGCTGGTATCAGTGAAATAAAATGTACTTGTAGTGGCTTATCTGTCTTTTCTATCTGAACATCTTTTCTCCTTCTACCAGAAGAGGGTAGTATTGGATCAGTCACTTATTTGGCTATTCTTCAAAATTTACCCGCTGTGTTTTTCTGGTATTTCACCCACCCCCCCCACCCACCCCCCAAAAAAATCCAGGAAGGACACCTTAAAATGACCATCTCTTATTTAAACAACCCACCCCATGGACCACAATAGACCACAATGTATCAGAAATTTGTGTTGTATTAGGTCTAACATATCTGGGATGAAATGCCAACTGGCTGTTAGAGTACAGCAAAAAGACAGAGAAAACTTAACTCTTGATTGCTATCTAGTTATTATCTGGATTTTTGAAGATGAGATCCAGTACCCTATTCTCTGGTGGGACTTTCAGAATGGGACTCTCATTCACTCTAGTAAGCTTGTTGTTATTCCAACATAGAGCTCTTGGGCAGTTTATGAATAGAAGAAGGTGGAAAAAGTTGAAGGCTGGGCCATGAGGTCAATGTAATGTCTTCCACTAAGATTGATTGATGCCAAACTGCATCTCTGCTCTACCCCCACCAGAGTTTAGTCTGACTCCTTTGCCTACCTTTTGGATGGCAGTGGGGACTTCAGCAAGACAAGTAGAAGTGGGGATTTGTCTGCATGGGGAGAATTTGTGGAGTATGTGACATATAGCAAAATCAGTAGCACGTAGACTTATATACCACTTCATAGTGCTTTATGGCCCTCTCTAAGCGGTTTACAGAGTCAGCATATTGCCCCCCATAATCTGGGTCCTCATTTTACCCACCTTGGAAGGATGGAAGGCTGAGTCAGCCTTGAGGCTGATGAGGATCGAACTCCTGACAGTTGAATTAGCCTACAATACTGCATTCTAACCACTACGTCGCCCTGGTTCATGCATATAGATGCATGCATGAATGGATTTTAAAGCATTGAACTCTAGCTAAGAAATAACAATGCTTTATCTTACTAGTTTTTGTTTCCATCACTGCCATTTGGCTGCTTTTATAAGGGAGAAGTCAGAAAGGTGTATTGCAATCTCAATAACAGCTGACACTGCTTTATGGAATCATTAATTAAAAGAGAGCAACTAGCTTATTGAATCTAAGGCTATCACTTGGACTGCAGATGACTAGAGTAGCACTAGAGTTTTTTTTAAAAATACCTTTATTACCATCTAGTGGTTGTTCAGATTCTTCTTCAATATATGGCTATACAGATTGAATTCCTTGAATAAACGGGATATGCAAAGCTATGTAGAATAGACACTTTGTGTACATATTGGTTGTTATTCTTCCTCTAAGCAACTCAGAGCGAGGGGGAGAAAGAGACATAGAAAGAGAGAGAGAGAGGGAAGGAGGGAGAGAAAGAGAGAGAATATCTCACTGAACTTCATGGACTTTTTTCTGAATCAGCATCAATAGGATTGTCTTGCCAAAGTGCTATATTTCCTTCTTAACACTTTTCAGAGAAAGGTTAGGTTACTTCTCTTAGATATGTTTTTCTTAACTTGACAAGGGAGCTATTTGAAATTGATGAAGCTGCTTGGGGAAGAAGAGTGCCAGCATTTCTCCATCTAGAATACTTGAGACCAAGAAGGCCATTACAAATTTGATGGCCATTTGAATGCAAAATTTCCTGGTTGGAAGATAATTGTTTTCCTCTGGCAACGAAATGCTGCATTCTGAGATCTTGGAAGTTGCCTTGACTGAACACCAGTAATGCAACTTTGAAGGGATTCAGCAAGAACGATGGGGGTCCAGGCATCCTTTGGGGTCATGGGTTACTTGCATCTTTTCCAGCTTAAAAGATGTAGAAATGCTATCAGAAAAGGGGCTGCTGCTGCTGTTTAACCATATTTCCATTTGTCGCCAGAAAGCTCATTTTGATTGAGATGAACAGAAAGCCTTCAAACCAAAGGAATTAATGCACGCTAGCAAGTGCCTTTCAAAAATCAGACCCTGGTAGGTGCAAGTCTTAATGGGGTTTTCATTGTAAGCTTGCGTATTGATGTTCTTAAAGCAGAGTCAACAAAGGGAGCAGGAAGGGGGTTCAGTTAACTTCATTAAAATTCCATGAGTGATGAGAGAGAACTCTTTAAATTAGTTACTCCCTGGTTTAGCAGATGGGGATCAGCCTCTAGGGGAAAAATTGGCAAGGCTTGTTAGGCAGGAGATAGATCTGTTGTGGAATGGAGAGAAGATGGCGTTTCTTTGCATCCCAGGGAGGAAAAATGCTACCTCCGCAGCAGATTTCAACTCTCCTCTCAACATTTCTGGGAAAATCTTAGACAGAAGGTAAATTATAAGCAGCCAGCCAGTTGGATTTGTCTCCCTACATCCCCCGCCCTAGCATTTGCATTGCTCTGGGGATTGTCTTACTGTATTTGCTGGCTGGATGATTAAAAACAAGTTAGAATTCATTAACTGCCCCAAAGAAATATATAACTAACATTTCCTCTATTTTTCAGAAGCTTATCAAATGGAAAGCAGTAAGAGAAATGGGAGTGAAGAGGCATAAGATAAACGTCATTTGCTATTTATTCTTATTTGATTGCAGATCATGTATGGGAGAATAGCTGTAGCATGGTCTGCAGTAACTGGATAAACATTTACGGTCATGTCTGCAACTCATACCATATCACCATTTTCCCAGCAAATGATGCTTATCATCAGGCCTTTCCCTCCTTAAACAGTTGGGAGGAACACAAATCCACAAGGGTGATGGCTATGAAACTCCACATAATACCACCCAACTCTGTACAAATCATACAGATACACACAGGCAGAGGTGGTCTGGGGGTTTGCCGGGGTTCAGGTGGAACCTTAGCAAAGATTCTGTGGGGATTGCTGAACCCCGAAATCCCACTCCTGGCTGGCCCCACCCACCCCTCCTGCGTCCACCCCTACCTGCCCCTCCCAGGAGTCTCTGCGCAGCCCAATGTGGATGCAGGTAAGTGCAAGGTGCACGCAGAGGCTTGGGGAGGGAGGAAAACGGGCCTCCTGGAAGTTTGGGGAGGCTGGAAACAGGTCGTTTCCAGCCTCCAGATAGCATCTGGAGTTTGGGGGAGGCTGTTTTCATCCAGAGGCTCCAGGAAAGCCTCTGGACCTTGAGGAAATCAAAAAAATGGGCCTCCTGGAAGTTCAGGGAGGCTGGAAATGGGTCGTTTCCAGTCTCCCTAGAGCATCCGGAGCCCTGGGAAGCCATTTTTGCCCTCCCGGAGGCTCGAGAAAAGCATCTGGACCTTGGGGAAGGTGAAAACGCCCCCCTCACCGTGGTGCAGGAGGCTGACTAAGCCATGCCCAGCATAGCCACACCCACCCGGCAACTGGGAAGAAAACCCGTTGCTGAGGTTTTTGAAGCCCACCCCTGCACACAGACAGATTTAAATCATTGTGTCCCTTCTCTGCATCACAAAATTATTGCATAAAGTAATCTTCAAGGAGAAACCAGAGAGCTTTTGAAATGGTAACAATGCGGAATGGGACAAGTCACCGCAGCCAAATCACCATGGCCAGCCACAGGACAACTTGCTCCGGGACAATTCAACGATTCAATTTAATTATTTAAATAAAATAATTAAAATAAGAATTATTTTGTGTCATTCACGTTTCATTTCATTTGGCATTCTTTCTTTAATTACTCTATTCCACTATTTCTTTGATATTAATGTTACTCTTGTCCCACAGTGATTTGTCTTGTGGTGCGTTGGCTGTGGCTAATTGTCATAAAACTGCAACAATGGCATCAGTGGGACACATTTCATGACATTGCCAAAAAAAAACACCCCAGCTCTGAGAAGAATGGGTTATGTGTGTATATATTTGACCATCAAGTAAGCTGATGAAATTAGCCTGTATTGACTAACATCTGTGGCACTGCATGTGATTATCTCCTTATCAACAAAAGCGAGATATGAGACACTTTCCCAGAAGACTCAGCAGAACGTTTGGCAACCCTCCAGGAATAAGATGAAAAGCAAAAGGGAAGATATTGGGAGCTGCCTAATTTTGGCCACCACTGATCATAAAAATTACCCTAATTGAAGAGAGGGTTCCTGCCACACACCACCTATCATAAAGAAACTATGACGGAAAAGTTAACACTTCATAGGAAAGTGTTCACTTATCATGTAATGGAGACCACGAGATTCAGTATGACTTGCATTCTTTCTCAAAGGGATTCCGGACAGCTTGGTTTTCTACTCTCATGATTTCCAGGCTTTTGGCAGAATAGCTAGGTATTCTGGGAGTTTTGTGGTCCCAACACATCTGTTTATTTCCTAAGGTGAACACAGCAGTTCCCTCTTACCTTATATTTTTTTCCACCAAAACATGAGAAAATTTACCATTCCCCTTTGATCCTTTTTTCCTATTAGAGATCCATCTCCTCTGCTTCCACCTTCTCTTTGGTGCTTCTAGGGGGAGGTTATCATCACAGAGGGAGCAACTGGAATCTCTTTTTTGGGTTCTAGAGCAATGAACACACCAGATTATCTCCCATGTTTATGCTTTATACAGAGTCAGAACAGAGCTTTTTTGCACACTGGTTGCATGTCATCCTTAAGCCATAAAATGAAGCCATGTCCACTGGGTTGCTGCCTTTCCTATTTTTAATCAGTTGCAGAATTACAGTGTAGTGTCTGTACTCATTAAAAATATGTATTTTATTGTAGACAATACCATGGAAGACCACTAGATGGCATCAACATGCTCTTTCCCATTCCTCTTGCTGCCAACTAGTGATCACCCAAATTTTTGCTGCTGAACAAAACAGTAATAGCTCTGACCGCACACATTTGTTCTTTGTTCTTTTTTTGTCTTTTGCACTCTATTTATTACACCACAGCAAGAATTAGGGACACACCCAGGTTTACACTTTTTGAACTGTGATATTAAGCAGGAGATGGGTGTGGGTATTATCTCCCTTTAAAACTAAGTATATACAGTATGGTGGTGATTTTATTTTGTTCTTTTTTCAACTGGCTGCTCCCTGCCAAGAGGCGAAGCTTGATGACTTACTCAAGAGTTCTGTTCTTTTGACTTATCCCCTCTTCCCTTCCTTGAACACAGCAGGAAGTATGGGCGTGAGTGCAGGCGTTTTATTTGCCTGCATTATTTATACTTACTTCTTTTAAAATCAGACTGGAATTCCTGGATGTCAAAATAGATCCAGTAGGGCCCTTTCAGAGTCTCCCTGTCATAGTATTTGTAGTCCCTGTGTTTTTTATAACGGTGAAAGAAGCTGTTGTTTGCCATGGAATCTTTAATAACAGGATCCATGTTGTCAGTTAAGGCCAATGAATGTATAAAGGAGGTTTCTGAGTACTTCCTGCAACTCTTCTCTCCCTCCTCAGTTTTCTAAGTGTGTGTTTGTGTGCTGATCCACAGCCAGAAAAGCATTTATTCTAGTCTGAATGGGAAAGATGAAAAGAGGCACAGAGTGGCTTTCAAAAAGAGCAGTTAGTGCACACGAAATTCTGGCCTGGCTTTTATTTTACAAAGTATCTGTGCAGATTTAGAAAACCGTGCGCAAGCTTAAAACTGTTGTGGGTTGGAGAGGCAGAGGAGAGGCAGAGAAGGAGGAAGAATGTCACTGTATTTGCTAAAGCATCTACCCTACTAATCAATGGGAGTGATGTGCTATGGAACACTTTATTTTTTGTGGACAGCTTTTCTGTCCCGGTCTGGGGGTTGGGGCACGTGTGAGAGAAAGAGATAAAGAGCATGATGAAGTGTGATGAAGCTGTTTGATGGCCCATGTTACTCTGCATTCATCAGTCCCCTCCCCTCCCACACACCCTTCCCGCAAACATCTATGCAGCTAAATGAAGCGTCGTGAGATACAATTCTGAAAATATTGACCTGTTGTAAACAATCAGGTTCAATTTAGTATGTATCAATAAACAGAAGTGTTGGCACAGCTATAATGAATAAACTGTAAGCTGCCACAGTTAGACCTATAGATTAGCTGCTGCTTCCTGAGTTGTGCTGAATGAGAAGCAGTGATTCTTCTCTTATGCACCCTTGGCATGCCAATTCAGAGAAAATCCTTCTGGGCTAAAGATCTAACTATTGGGACAGTCTCTCGCAATGCCAAACAACCTCTTATTCAAAGAAATAGCAATAGTTTAAGATATAGCTTTAGCTTGTTTTGTAGCTAAAATACTACAGCGATCTATTCTGTGGAATACAGTAGCCCATACAACTGTCTGTACTGGCAACCCCCTCCCCCCCAAAATACCAAAACAGAAGGAATTGCTAACCCACTTCTGATCAATGTATTTTATTAATTTTTTTGTGAACTTTAATACAATTTGTTGTAGTTGGGAAAGGTGCTACCAGACTTCTAGTTTCCTGTACTGGAGAAGTAGAAGTTATTTCCACTGCATAGCAAATTTAGTGATGTGTTTGTTAGCTTTACAGTATAAGCTGTTCATTCAGGAGTTAAAAGCAGGGTTCATAGTGTTCCCTCTCCTGTTTTTCACACTGCAACAGCCCTATGAGGTGAGCTGGGCTGGGAGGGAATAACAGGCCCCAATTCACCTGAGGTCAGTCTTTTGAGGGTTGTCCAGACAGGAAACCAAATCATGAGCACTAATGCTGCCTTTATGGCAAAGTTACGGTAACATAATCTTGCCAATCTGAAAACATTTTCTCCCTCTCCTGCCTTTACTTACCAGGAAACCAGGAGACCCCCATCCCTCCACTCTCTTGGATTCAGATTTCTCTTAGCATCCTGTTTGTGGTCTAGGCTGCAGCTCTTCCTCCTGCCTTCCAAGATTATTCTTATAACTCAGAGGTGTCCAAGCTTAGCAACTTTAATCGGTTGGTTGGGGAATTTTAAGCATGGCTGGCAGGGGAATTCTAGAAATTGAAGTCCAGATGTCTTAAAGTGGCCAAGCTTGGACATCTTTCTTATAGCCTATTACATCTGACCAGTTTATCTTTGCCCATGATCAACAGAGCTTCCTTCCTCTGTTGTGCCTGTGGGCTCATTTGTTAGAGGTGAGGAAAGAAAGGTTTTGAAGGAAAGAAAGGTTGATAATCCTACTATGGAATGGGAAATGGAAATTCTCCACTAGCTATACCAGGGGGTGTTGGAAGTCTCCACGTTGCCCTCTGTGGCCTTGGGCAATTTGGGAGGTTGATGGTGCACACATCTTAGAAGATTGACAGGATCTTTGAGGTAGCTTTTCTTGGTTGCTTTGTGTAACCTGCCTTTAGAACTGATCTCTCCCATTATCAGGGCTGTCTGCAAAAAGCCAAGATGCGGCCAAGACTGAGGACAGTGGAAGCTTGATTGCACTGTTGTGGCTGCCATCTTTGATTTATTTATTTTTACTACATCCTGCAGATCACCCCGCCCATCTTCCAGTATCTTCCATCCAAACAAAGTATTGTCCCATTTGCTTTATATATATTTTTTAAAGAAAGCATTTTTTTTACTGGCTATAGCAAGGGTGTTAAACTTGCGTTGTCACGGCAGCATCACGTGATGTATCGGGACTTTTTTTCTCCTTCGCTAAACTGGGCAGGTGCGGAGCCAGTATGTGACGTATCTGGCCCGTGGGCCGCAAGTTTGACACCCCTGGGCCTTCCGACAAAAGAGACAGTAATCATGCTACGATCAAACCTTTTAGGTTTTTAAGATGCTATTGATTGTTCCGTTATTGTTCCTATATTGTGCATTTGAAAAATAATAATTAGAGCACTTTGGTACATGGTGCAAGGATATGTGTCAAGTTGGCCATATAAAAACCTTTGCATTTCATAGGATTTTCTTCCTTTCTTTCAATTCATGCTAAGCCTTTTCATTTCAGACTTGATTTCACTCCTCCATCTACTTATCCCACATTAGTTGTAGTTAAATTGCCTTGAGCTGAGGGGATTACCCTGCTGCCAATCGAATCCAGCCTGGATGTATGGCAGCTACCTTGGGGAAAATATTTTTCTCTGATTCCGCAATGACAGGACTTGTTGTATTTCTTGAGAGAATGCTGAATTTCAATTTAAATCCCTCTCCGGCCTTAATCTCCCCCTATGGCTTTAGGCCAATCTTTTTTTTTTTTCATTGATCACAGTTTTGTATTTGCAAAAGAGAAATAATGATAATAACCGATGGCCAAAAGGCAGCAACTCAAAAAGTGTGTGAATGCCTAAATTCTTAAGGGGGCAGCTGTCACAAAACTTTCTGAACGTGATTACAAAAAACACTTTCTCAATTACTTCCCCATTTTCAGATGATAAACTCATGAAATAAGCCCTCAAACAGGCAAATTAAGGCAAATAACAATGAAAATTCTGAAAATCCCACCCTATATTCACCTTATAGATGTGATAAAGCCCTTAATAATCCCAGGCAAATAAAGCTATTGCCAATACAGAATGTGTAAAGCAGGGTTGTCAAACACAAGGCCCGTGGGCAGGAGCTGCCCACGATGTGGTTAGATCTGGCCTGCGGGGCCGGCCTGGAAAATGTAAGGGGCTGGCCCACATCACTTCGGCCCGGTCTACCCCATGCGAATAGGAAACATGCCAGAGGTTTGGGGAGTGGCATCAAGCTGGCCACGCCCACCCAGTTGACCACACCCACCCAGTTGGCCATGTGCAGTGAGTGATGTCAAGCTGTCCACGCCCACCCAGGTGGTCACACCCACCCAGTCAGCCACACCCACTTGGCCCCCTGAGGTCAACAACAGCCCTGGTGCGGCCCTCAATGAAATTGAGTTTGACACCCCTGGTATAAGGTAAAGTAATTTTTCACAATGGTTCTCAGAAAGTATGAAAATGTAATTGAGTCTCAGCTTTTTAAATTTATGGAATATTGGGGGGCAAAAGCTGAACAGATCAAATTGGAGTACTTAATCTTCTTTCATTCTGGGAGCTCACAGAGGTGTCTATTAACTTCTGATATCTGGGGTGACAATAAAAGGCCTAAGACAATCTCAACTGATACCCAAGTAGCAGAACTCCAGTCATCTTTTCTATGGGCCATTGAAAACTTTAAAGATCAAAGCCAACCAGTAAAGCTCTTCCATCGGGAACTCACAGCAACTTGTCACCTTCAACCTTCAATTGTGTTCAGAAAGTTTTACAAGCACCCATACATCAGCCATGTCAGTATTCTTCCTTGATGTTCTCCTGGAACAATTGTTTTGTTCTCTCAGAGAGTTTGTTGTTGGTCCTCCAGCTGAAGCCGAGGAAAGGTGCCATATGTTATGGATGTCTTTCCCAAACCCCTCTGCCTGAAGAACACAAGGACTAGCAAGGAACACATGTTGGAAAACAATACTTAGTAGAAAAGAAGATGACGGGCTAGGTAATTCTTGCTCTAATCTACCGTAGCAGAGATCTTTTTATGCCATTATTGATGCAAATAGCATTTTGCCAGACTCTCTTAGCAACCGGTGGAGGTGGGAGGCATCAGCTTCCTAATTCTGTTGATACTGGCCCTACTGGAGAAAGGACTATGGTGAATGTGAGACTGAAATCTTTTGTGATATCAGTGAAAGCTTTTGCTGAAGCAAGATGTGCTAATGGGGAACTCCATGTTAAAAAAAAAGTCTGACTGTTAGGAACTGAACTGAGATTGTTGTAATGATGAATAGAGTGATTTTTAAAAAGTGAGATCTGAACAATAGGCTGGCTTGCCCAACTGATGGGACATTCAATCCTTCTCTCTTACTTCATTTCCACTGCTTTGTGTTGAAGTGAACAATGAAGCTGAAGGACGGGGACATAAATGTATTTGTACCACCAAGATTTGCTTCCCTCTGATAACAACACAAATTATAGGAAGGATGAATAAGCGTAAGGATTTTTTAAATAACACACTGGGAAAGAGCCTTACGGTTATTTTCTCTGAAATTTACTCTCTCTTGAAAAGTATTTTTAAAAATGTTGCATAATTTTCTTTTGCATTTTTCTTTATTACTACTCCCTTTCAGCTTTTCTTGGTTGAATGTCTCTTTCCATTGTAACTATTCAAGCAGGTGCCAACTGTAAAAACATTTATAAGTATAACAAAAGGCAAGCTAAAAGGTTTACTTTATTGAAGTTAGTCATTAGGATAGCTAGTTCAGCATTTTATTCAACTGCACAGAGCTTTTTCTGAGCTCCATCTGGAAATGCCTGTAACTGAGTTTGATTCTTTACCTGGAAGGTGGTGGTAAACCTGGGGCCTATTAGTGTCATCATTGTCTGTTGCTGCTGCAGAAAACAGATTTGGTCGCTACCTGTTGGTCAATCTGCTTCGGTCAATCAAGAACAGATTTGAGAGAATAATCTCTGAGAACCAGTTCGGTGTAGTGGTTAAGGTGGTATCTTAGAAAATAGGAGATTGTGAGCTCTAGTCCTACCTTAGGCATAAAAAAACCCAGCTGGGCTAAGGTTTCAACATTGTTCTCAGCCCAGCCCACCTCACAGATTGTTGTTGTGAGGAAAATAGGAAGAGAAAGGAAAATTAGTATACTTGCCACCTGGAGTTGTGTCTGTGTGTGTGTGTGTGTGTGTAAATGTGTGTTTATACACACACACACACACACACACGTATGTATATGTATATATATATATATAAAATTTTAAGTCACCCAGAGTTAAACTCTGGTAAGATTGGTGGCCTATAAATTTTATAAATAAATAAAAATTAAAAAGTGGGATAGAAATCTAAGAAAAAATAGTTGACTTTATATCATATCTCTCCTCTGCCCTGGTTACCTGTCATCTGGGCTGTTTCTGTACCCAGTCTGAGCTTTTTGCATTCAGAATTAGCTGGATTGCTGGAGAACAGCTCCTGAGGAGGACCCTACATTGCCTCATTGCCTCCTTGGCTCCTGCCACCTATCAGGTAATTTAACAGGCAACTAAACCAGCCATTCCAAGCCTCTGTTGGTTTTTTCAGCTATGGGTTTTTCCTTTGTATTTTACCAGGAAACATAGGGATGGCAGACTTCAAAAGTTTGTGCCTTCCTAAACTTAGCACTGGGTTAAAAATCCATTGGGGACATCCGTTTTCCACTGCGAGTTGAAGGGGACCTAACCCTAACGCTAACCCTAACCCTAAGTTGGTTTTTATTCCTATGGGTTTTTCCCATGTATTTTACCAGGAAACATAGAGAGGGCAG
>JANHFL010002025.1:147388-163515 GCA_032468155.1 Oxyrhabdium leporinum | reverse complement strand
CAGTGGAAAAGGGATGTCGCCAATGGATTTTTAACCTAATGCTAAGGTTAGGAGGGCACAAACTTTTGAACTCTGCCCTTTCTATATTTCCTGGTGAAATAAATAGGAAAAACCCATAAGAGAAAAAACCAACTTAGGTATAGGGTTAGGGTTAGGGTTAGGTCCCCTTCAATTCGCAGTGGAAAACGGATGTCGCCAATGCATTTTTAGCGTTCTGTTAAGGTTTGGAGGGCACAAACTTTTGAACTCTGCCCTTTCTATGTTTCCTGGTAAAATACATAGGAAAAACCCATAAGAGAAAAAACTAACTTAGGGTTAGGGTTAGGGTTAGGGTTAGGTCCCCTTCAACTCGCAGTGGAAAACTGATGTCGCCAACGGATTGTTAGTGTACTGTTAAGTTTTGGAGGGCACAAACTTTTGAACTCTGACCTCTCTATGTTTCCTGGTAAAATGCATAGGAAAAACCCATAGGAGAAAAAAGCAACTTAGGGTTAGGGTTAGGGTTAGGGTTAGAGTTAGGTCCCCTTCAACTCGCAGTGGAAAACGGATGTCGCCAACGGATTTTTAACCCAGTGGTAAGGTTAGGAGGGCGCAGACGTTTGAACTCTGCCCTCTCTATGTTTCCTGCGAAAATAGATAGGAAAAACCAAGAGGGGGAAAAACCAACTTAGGGTTAGGTTTAAGGTTAAGGTTAGGTCCCCTTCAACTCGCAACGGAAAGCGGATGTCGCCAATGCATTTTTAGCGTTCTGTTAAGGTTTGGAGGGGACAAACGTTTCAACTCTGCCCTCTCTATGTTTTCTGGTAAAATACATAGGAAAAACCCATAGCCGAAAAAACCAAATTATGGTTAGGGTCAGGGTTAGGGTTAGGTCCCCTTGAACTCGCAACGGAAAACGGATGTCGCCAATGCATTTTTAGCGTTCTGTTAAGTTTTGGAGGTCACAAACTTTTGAACTCTGACCTCTCTATGTTTCCTGGTAAAATACATAGGAAAAACCCATAGGAGAAAAAACCAACTTAGGGTTAGTGTTAGAGTTAGAGTTAGGTCCCCTTCAACTCACAACAGAAAACGGATGTCGCCAACGGATTTTTAGCCGAGTGCTACGGTTAGGAGGCCGCAAACTTTTGAACTCTGCCCTCTCTATGTTTCCTGGTAAAATAGACAGGAAAAACCGATAGGGGAAAAAACCAACTTAGGGTTAGGGTTAGTGTCCACCTCCAGTTAGGGAGAGCGATTGCTGGTTGTTTTCCTGCTGGGAGATGATGCTTGATGGGGAGAGAAATGAAGGCAGGGAATCCATCCAATCCTACTCTTGAAGTTGGCCTGTGAAATCTAAGTAAGGACAGCAATATCCACTTGCCTTGTTAATGCAGAGCAGAGATTGTCAATGGAAATAACACATTGTAAATTAGCATGGTTTTCCAGCGGGTAGAAATTTCACTGGCCTTTATACGGGCTCCTTAGAAGGGAAACTACATGCAAGTAATGAGATTTACTTTGGTATAAATGTGATTAAGAACAGACAGCTAAGATATCCATGAATAAATTAGATCCAAAGAGACTTGTCCTTCAGAGTGTTGCTTTCAGATCTGAAATTCCATTCTCTATATAGAAGTGCCTTTAAGCCATCAGACAGTCATTACCGACAATAATTGGGTTCTTCAAAAAAAGGTGACAGACATCCCTAGTTCAGGACTGAAAAGTTTTTTGTGCTGCATTTCATTGTGGTTGACTTGTTCTATAAATAATTTCCTTCATTTCATCCTTGTAATGAACCTTTCAGGAACAAGAAGAGATATATATCGGAATGATACCTCTGCATATAATAAATGGGAATTAACATGTTATGAATAATTTACCGGATTCTACCATTTCTCTCCTTATTCCATCTTCATTTCAGGGATGTGGAAATAAATACTAATGGATCAGGTTTCGTTTTGGAAAATAAAGAGGAAGTGGTGATTGGCTGGTAATTCCCTATGAGATTCTAGCTGCACGAATCCGTAAACATGCCTGTAATCATGGTGTCCCAATATTTGAATAAATCTAAAAAAAGGTTCTGAACAGCCTGGATTAATCTTAGTCACATTTTAAACTGTCATCAGGAGGGCTGGGCAGCAGAAAAGCGGCCTGTCTGGAAAGAGTCTCTCCAGATGGGCCCGGAGATGTTTAATACTGAAGCAGGAATCTTTTGCATACAAGCTCCACTGGAAAACTGAGGACCAGCAACATGATTCTGGTAAATCTAGCAATCTGTAAGAATAGCAAGTCACGTTTGAGAGGTCCAGTCTACGATCCCAAAGGGAAGAGAAAGACTTTCACTACATATGATCCTGTGTATGCCTTCATAGACATAAGCTTAATTGTGTCTAAATTAATTCCTCCCTACAACTCTGTCTTGATATATTAGAAGAACACAATATCGATGAGAATGGGAACTCCTTGTAGGATCACCTTTGCTTATAAAATAAAAAAGAACAAAAGCTAAATGGCAAACACAAAGAGGAACGAAAGGGCTAGTAAGGGTAAATAAGTGTGAGGAAGGCCAACCCACCTAGGAGAAGGAACTCCAGGAGAAGAAAGTGACAAACCACTTCTGAATCGTTGCTAAGAAACCAGCTTCATGAGCAAGGCTCACACATTTAGTGAAGTCAGTTGCAACGGGTGGGAGGCGCATATCAGAAAGCAACGTTCTGCCTGTTAATGCAAGAATATTGAACTTTTTTGAGTATTATTTAGAGGTGATGAAGTGGCCAGGACAAAGTTGCAAGTTCTAGTCATTGATAGAGCCAGTACTGAAAGAGGAACTCCTTTTTTATATTTGAGGCATGGAATGTAAGAGCCATGTTTCAAGGAAAATTGTAAATTGTCAAAGTGGAAATTAAACTCTCCATATTAAGGTACCTTAAGAATAAATGAAGTTGGGTGGGCCAAAACGAGTGACTTTAAATTTCATTTCTGTGTTGCAAACCATTCAGACCACGAAACAATAAATGCCTGCTATTATACTGTGATGACCAAACTTGATGAAATATGTACTGCAAATTCTGGCCTTTTGTACATGCATCCAGATATTGTATTCAGATATGAAAGTTATGGCGTCTGAGTCTTGATGTCATAATGTACATTGGTCACTTGTCCCCACTCATGTCAGCCCATGGATACTGATGTATACAAAAAATGCTGTGGCAATAATATTAAACAAAATCACTGAGTATATTCTGGCCTATTACCCAAACAACAGAATAATCTCTATTAAAATTAAAATTAATATTATTTAAATCTATACCCTTCTACAGAATTAGTGACTAATTAAGGAACTCTATAACTAAAACCAAGAGGAGATAAATGCAACATCTAGAAAAGGTGTAGTACTACTTGTGAATGATTAGAATCCCAAAGCAGGAGAAAAAGTGAAAACTGGAATGGCTCAATTTGAATTGGGTAAATATAAGAATGCAGGGGAGAGGTTAACAGAGTTTCAAGAGGATAATTCTTTGTTCATTGCCAACATCTGCTTCAAACAACAGACTCTCTACTACAGGGAATTAAATCTAACCCTGTAGGAAACAGAAAAATCAAATGTTCAATCCAGGAGTATCTTGTAGAAAGGAATATGAATTATTTTTACTAAATATACTACATTTAAATTTTTATATAAATATATATTTATAAATATTCTCAATAGAAATAACATATGGATTAAAACTTGAAGAGTACGTGTACCAGAAAGAGTTGACCTGATAGATATACAGGCAACTATACGATCAATATCAGGAATAGATTCAGGATGCTTAATTTAGGTAAAAGAACCAAGAGGAAAGATACGATATCGCGAAGAGCAGGAAAACAATCCCTCAAGGTTCAAAGAAGAAAAAGTGCAAGCGATTGGCAGAACAAGCTAATATGATAGTTTCAATATGAAAGCGGTTCAACGATCGATTACATGTTTTCAACATTAAACAAAAAGGACAAGGAAAGAGATCTTAATCTGAAATGTAATGCATAGAAGACAGTAAGAAGAGAATGAAAATGAGAGAAATTTTAAGAAGATCAGGGAAATCCTAAGAAAATGTATAGCTAAAATAAAACTATTCAAGGTAATGATGGAAGAGCTGTATTAGTGGCAAAAAAAGAGAGAGAGAAAAATGTAAGGACTATAGTGGAACAGGACTGTAAAATGACACCAATATTGCTCAAAGGAAAATTAATTTCAAAACTGACAAAGAAGTGAGGCATGAGAAGCCAAAAGTAAAACGATAGGTGCATTAATCTTATTTAAAGCTACCAAAGTGCTAACAGCTCTGTGTTAACAATTTTGGGGCAAGACTTTGAGGCCTAGAGACAGAATAAACTATGCTGTACATATCTATGCTGTGGAAGGAAGATGCAAGAAACTGTATACATTATCCAATCATTGCTCGAATTCCTAATGCATACAAAGCAAGGAAAGAGTCTTATAAAGAATAATAAAGACTGTATATAGATAGAGAAATACCAAATGAGCAAATGGAAGGATCAGATGGCTAACATAAGACCAAGATAATTTAAAAAGGAGGCTTACCTTTGCTTTATTTGCCTCCCCAAAGATTTTGCTTGGGTAAATCATGCTACAATGTAGAATATATTATGGCCATTGGGTGACATTTTGAAGAAATATTGCAATGAACAAAAAACTCACATAATTTGGACTTGTACTGTGAATGAAAATAGACTAGAAAACATGATTATGTTGGCACAATTGAGGGAAGAAGGAGAAGGCAACCAATAAGATGGATAAACACTATCAGGGATCACGGGGATGTTTCTGTTAGAGCTGTAGATTGTCACCAGACAGGGCAATTCCACATAATCACTAGGATTTAAGCCTAGTATAGAGTCCAATATTAGGCTTGGGTTTAGGTCCTTCTTAACTCTTTCTGAATAGTCATGAATTGTTCTTGTTCTCGCTTTATAACAAATTATAAACAATTTAAATGATATACCAGAACTGCAAATATTTGTCACAATAATTGTAATACAACCTAGAATGATTCATAGGATGATGGAATTAAGTTGTTTTTGGTGGAATTGCTCTGGAGAAGAAAGAACAATTGAAAATGAAGACTATGAAAACATTTGTATTATACTATGATTAAATACTGTGGCCAATTTATTGGCATATCTTTATCAGGATTGTCCTATTGCAAGTTAGAATTCTGGAAAGAACTTCATTTATCCCCTGAATAAAAATGACACCACTTTTAATAGTCGTCTAAATCTTGTTGAACTGTATATATGTAGGGCCAATGATCAGAGAATATTTCCCTAAATTCAGAAGAATTAGTTAATCTGTATGAATTATTCTTATGGTTGAATTTATTAGACAAAACTGTGAAAAGTGAAAAACATAACGGCTCCTTCTTCCTATCTTGATATTCATTTTTCCCCCAAATAACCCATAGAAAAATATAATAACGCTGCTGCAGTTTAAAAAAATGAAAGCTCACTGCATTCTTTATATTCTGAACTAAGAAAGAATCCTCAGATGTGGCTCAAAAAACTGCAATGGATTGTAGTGAAAGTTTAAAAAAAAAACTGAGAAAGAGCCATCATTTTATTTTCATACATATAAATGTTCTTTTTCAGGACTGCTGACAAGTCTTAAGTCTGCATATTACTCATACTCTTAAATGAAGCTAAGAAGTGCTGTCAAATTATGCTGCTAAAAAAAAGAGAATAATGCAATCATACATATCAGCATCAAAGAAACAAAACATAATATATTGAAAAATACAGAGAATATTGAACACTGGATGATGTCTATGGAGATTCTCAATCAATTCAGTTAGAACTGAAGAAGCTTCTTGGATGAGAAGTGAATTTTCTAAGAATAAACCAAGAAAATCCAGTTGACGTTTTGGAACAACACTGGGTGATATCAATTAGAGAACAAATAAGAAAAGATTCAGTAAGGTGGAGTCACTCTTGAGAAGATGCTTTTTTCAACTAGCTCCAACATTATCTTAAAGAGCTCCAGAATGGATGATCAAAATAGACAGGGATAATCTAGAATTTAGATCTTAAGCAATGAAGGTATAGGACACAGTTCCTCTAATTTTTCACCCTCTAGATATGGAATTCCTGGCTTATGTTGCCTAGGAATTGTGAGAATTGGCACTCAATATACCTGGAGGGGCACCCCGTTCTTAAGTTTTAAGGTAAACAGAACTTTGAAGGAAACCCAATGAGATGGGAATTACTGGAATGGGAATTACTGGAAATGTTTTTATGCAGTTGATTGTAAGGGTTTTTTTTTTCGTAGGGAAGTTTTCCCTTCTGCATTTCCACTGTCTTCCATTAATTCTGTCTGTCTGCCTGCCTGCCTGCCTGCCTGCCTGCCTGATCTATCTATTTACATGTTCATAACGATATTTTAGAAGGGATTGAATCAAAATAGTTATCTAGAAGTTGTTGTTTTTTTATTCAGAAAAGGAATTGAAAGTGTATCCATGTGTACTTGCATTGCTCATATTTGGCTGCTTTAGACAAAATGTCCTGTCACTAGAAGCTAAGCTCTTCCCATCTTGAACTCTGTTTGATCTTCGAGCAAGAGCAGTAAATGCAGGAACACTCCACAGATTATGCACCGGATATGTCTAAGGCAGTGCCATCCCATCCAAGACCATTGTTCCTGGTGCTAGAATGTTTGAAGTCCCAAAGCCACTCAGTCTTGTTGGGGTTGACCTGAGGCTTGTTGTAGCCCATCCCGGCCCTCACAGCTTAGAGGGATGGAGATACAATGCTGGGTATCATCCGTATGTTAGTGATGCATCACCCCAAACCGTTAGATCACCTCACTCAGCAGTCTCATGTACGTATTAAACAGAAGGGGAGAAAAGAACAAGACCTGAGGCACCTCACAAAGCCAGGGCCACAGACTGGACTTCTCCTTCTCTATCAACTCCAAGTGGAACCAGCACAATGCTTTGTTACCCATCCCTAATTATTGGGCAGTGCCATTGATTTATTTCCCTCTGTAGAAATATGTAGATGTAGATGAATCAATGAGTTTAACTGTTATTACCACAATTTCCAATCCATCAAGAAAGCAGGTCTTCACTGAATCAGAAATATTAATATGCAGCAGATTGCCACATGTAGACATCTCCTTGTTAGTTGTCTACATTTTGCACTGCTAAATTATCCACTTATCCTGTTTTGGATGTCAGATAAGAGTACTAAGAAGTGGCATCTGTAACAAGTAAAAACCCCCATTTTCTAATAAACAAGGGAGTGCTTTTACTTTGTCTAAATCTCCTGCATGCAGTCCTTTTTCTTGTCTCATTGCTACCTCTTAATTTCTGCACATCATTATCTTGGATCAGATAATAATCCACCAGGTGATAGTGAATTTAACTAGTAGCACATAAAAAACCCCATACCTTTAGTCCTTTGCAAACAAAGTTGTAGGCAGTAGATATGTTCCTAATTTATAATGAAACTTTAAGCTTTTAAGCAACCACTTTTTAAAAAACCTACATTACTTCTGTCGACAAATACCTTTCTTTAAGAAACCTTACTTTCAGATGAAATATTATCTGGATCAGTAAATGAATATTTTTTGATGCTCACTAAAGCTACAAGTCAAATTAAATCAGGCCATGTATCCCAGCAGTAACCAACCAATCCTCATCCCTCAGAGATTCCACAAGCAGGACCCTACAAGTCCTGAGAAACAGTTGCAGGAACTGGGCATGGCTAGTCTAGTGAAGAGAAGGACCAGGGGAGACATGATAGCAGTGTTTCAATATTTGAGAGGCTGGCACAGAGAGAAAGGGGTCAAGCTATGTCCAGAGTACCTGAACGCCAGACAAGGAATGGATGGAAACTCAACAAGGAAAGATTCAACCTGGAAATAAGGAGAAATTTTCTGACAGAACAATCAACCAATGGAACAGCTTGCCTCCGGAAGTTGTGGGGAGCTTCATCACTGGAAGCTTTCAAGAAGAGACTGGACTACCATCTGTCAGAAATGGTGTAGGGTCTCCTGTTTGGGTGGGGGGTTGGACTAGATGACCTACAAGATCCCTTCCAGCTACATTAATCTGAATGTAAATCTTCTGGGTAAACTGCATTCTATTACGTATCTCATTATCTGGGGTATCAGACTTTTCATGCTCAGGTATTTCCTGGGCTTACAATGATGCAGTTCTCACCTTTAAATGCAAATTTACATATATTTTTCCAACAAATTTAAGCAAAATGGCTGTTTCACAGAAAAAACAATGGTGCTCAAAGAAACATCTGTAAGATGTATCTAGTAAAATAATTTACAACTAACCTCCAAATCAGTAAGTGCATATTGACTGAAATGAAACAAATGTGATGAATGTTCAGTCAAAATTCAAAACCAAAAATACAGTAAAACATACCTCATGACCTCCCCTCAAAAAGTGCAAACAAATTCATGTCCACTTGTCGTACAGAGAATTAATAATAATGAAAATTCACATGCTATACTGTATACTTTCTATACTCACTCTTTGGGACTCTCTTGTCCCAAATTCCCTGATAATTTAAATAAAAATACAAATAATTTCAGAAACATTTCCCCTTACCCCCAGGTACTCTTTCCATTCATCTAGTACAGGGGTGTCAAACTCTATTTCATTGAGGGCTGCATCAGGGTTGTGTTTGACCTCGGAGGTCCTGTGGTGGGTGTGGGCATGGTGGGCGTGACACGGGGCTTGTGTCGGGGGCATCTGTGGTGGCCAAGTGCTGTTGCAGGACTTCCCTGAGACCTTCCTTCACTCTCATTATAATCTTCCTTCTCTTCTCTTCTCTTCTCTTCTCTTCTCTTCTCTTCTTTTTCTTCCCTCTTCATTCTCCTTTCTTCTTCCTTCCCATCGTTCCTTCTTTTTCTTTGTCTTTTCTCTTTCCCTTTCTTCTTTCCTGTCCCTTTTTGCATGCTCAAATGCATGAGTGGTTGCTCTTAGTTTCCCTCTCAGCTGCTGCGTTTGCTTTGGGGTTGACTTTTTTTTAAAAGGGGAATGGCTGTTTTGAGTTTTCTGCATTGTTTTAGTGGTTCCCGGCACTGTCCTTTTGGGATGTACTTCCCTTACTCTTTTTGAAAGTCTCTAGTGAATACCCACAACTTCTGAAGACTATTCCATTGGTTGATTGGTCTCACCCTTAGGAAATTTCTCTTTAGTCTTAGGTTGCTTCTCTCTTTGGTTAGTTTCCATCCATTGTTTCTTGTGCCTTTTGGTGCTTTGGAAAATATATTGACCCCCTCATTTTTGTAGGAGCCCCTCAAATTTCCTGACAGAACAATTAACCAGTGGAACAACTTGCCTCCAGAAGTTGTAAATGCTCCAATGCTGGAAGTTTTTAAGAAGAGATTGGATAACCATTTGTCTGAAGTGTTGTAGGGTTTCCTGCCTAAGCAGGGGGTTGGACTAGAAGACCTCCAAGGTCCTTTCCAAGTCTGTTATTCTATTCTATTCTAAATATTGGAACAATGCTATTTTATTGTGCTATTTTATTGTGATTTGGACTAAGGAGAAATTTCCTAAGGGTGAGACCAATCAATCTGACCACGCACACCCAGTCACATGACCACCAAGCCACACCCATCAAGCCACACCCACAGAACCGGTACTAAAAAAGATTAGATTCCACCACTGGTGAAGTGGTATATAAATTTAAGTGCTATTGCTATTGCTATATCCAAAACACCTTCCTCCTTATATTTTCCCCACAACAACAACCCTTTGAGGTAGGTTGGGCTGAGAGAGAGAAAGTGACTGGCCCAAGTTACTCAACTGGCTTTCATGGATAAAATGGGACTCATAGACAATTTTAGTTGCTCTTACCTATTGCTGTATTTCAGCTTATGTTTCTTTGGTTTATTTATCTTGTATTTTCATTTGTATTCATACTGTTTTTATTCTGTTTGTGTTTCATAAAGCAATATTTTGAATAAAGTTAGGAAAGACATGGAGAGATACAAAGAAATGTATCCAGTGAAGTTTTTCATGAGATTTCTCTCCAAGTTAAGGAATTCTTTACGTGTATTTTTCTCTGTTCTTTATTTTTCTCTTTTCCTCTATTTTTCTACCCGCCTGAAATCACAACACTTTTTAAAAAGTGGTAATGATTAACCTAAGGAAAAACTGCAAAAGTGCAAAAGGCAAAATAATTTTCTTCTGATAAGCACATCGCAAGGAGAACAAACATATATGTGCTCTTACCACATATAATTCATGCTGTACTTCTATCTTCATAGATTTGACAGTTGTTACTTTCAGGCTTGCTGTATAAAACAGAAAACACACTCTACAAACATAGATCTTTCCAGTCCAGAATTTTAATGTATTTATTGTCATTTCAGAAAATAGTCCATATAAGAGCCGTGATGACACAGTGGTTAGAATGCAGTATTGCAGGCTAACTCTTCCCACTGCAAGAATCCTGACAGGCAAATCCTGAGTTGATTCAGCCTTCCATCCTTTCGAGGTCGGTAAAAGAAGGACCCAGATTGTTGGGGGCAATCTGTTTACATTGTAAACCACTCAGAGAGTGGTGTAAAGCACTATGAAGCTATATATAAATTTAAATGCTATTGTTATTGCTATAAATGTGCTTGGTTATTTTAAAGGAAATTCTGAAAATCCATTTTAAAAGACCACTGCCCAGTTGTCAAACATGGGTTTTTACATTTTCTGACATAATTAGGTATGTCTGGA
Organism: Oxyrhabdium leporinum; assembly: GCA_032468155.1. NCBI lineage: Eukaryota > Metazoa > Chordata > Lepidosauria > Squamata > Cyclocoridae > Oxyrhabdium > Oxyrhabdium leporinum. Next base: position 152,782 of record JANHFL010002025.1, on the reverse strand, counting down.
GAACTGGCTTGTTTGGCAACAGTTTTTCAGAGCTTCAGATTTTTTATGGTGTCATTTTTGCTTTTAATCAAAAAATTGATATTTTAACAGTCAAACTGCTTATTCTGTAAACCACGAAGAGTCATTTGACTGATGTAGCTGTAAGTTTAACAAAAATCCCAATAGAATCAGTATACTGATATATGGTTTTATTCAACATAATTTAAGAATTCAGTTTTATGATACTGTGTCAAGTTATTAGGCTTAGGAAAACCCATATTTTTTTGTCACTGAATCGCTTATTTTTTCAGTTTCTGCCCCATTCCTGGATCAACGGTGAACACATTTTTTGCAACACAACATGTGCGTATTTAATTCTCAAGTCTAATATATGAACTCGAGCATGTGCTGTTCAAGCTATGCCATTATTTAATTTCCCTACCTATGATGAGTTTTTATGGGTAATCATTCCACTCCATGTACCTTTCTTTTGTGTACTTTTCCCTATGCACGCATTTTGCAAACATTTGTAATTGTGAGCAGCCTTACAAAATTTGTAAAATGCATAGCATTTTCCATACAATTATATATTCAGATAAATTTTCTGGAAAAGGCAAAAAAGGAAACATTCTCATTAAATTTTAATTGAACGAGTCACATGTCATCTGTCTATGCTACCTGAAAACTACTATGGAAAATTCTGTTTTTATACTAAAATAGTTTCCTTGGATGGCACACTGATTAATGATAGAAGTGAGCTGATATCCCTCCATATGTAAAATTTTGGGTTAGAGTCACAATCCTCACAATACAAATAAACCAGTTTAACTTAAACTCTTTAAAATCCAGTCTTTGGAGCACTATTTTGCCCTTTTCTATCATGAAGCATAATTTCTATTTAGATACTCTGGTGACTTAAATCATTTCTTTTATAATGAAGTGCAAAAGTTTCCTAACTACTTACTATAAGAAAGTTTTGTTCCAGGCTGACTCAGAAGGCACCGCATGAGTAAGAACTGCATTTAGTAAAAGTTTAATTGGTCTTTATATAAAAGAAATGATACTTGTCACTGATGACCACTAATCTACTAAAAATGTTCATTGGAGGTTTTCTTTTTGTCTGTTTTGACAAGTTCTTCTCTAATTAAAAACAAAACAAAACCCCTTTTTTAAAAACAGTGCTTCACTTTCCCCCCATTTTTCTGATGATAGTTAACAAATGCTGCCACCATGTGGTAAAAATAAAATAAAATTATTTGAGGTTTGTTTCAGAATCTGATGGAAAAGCTTCTGTGGAAGAAAATAGCAAAATAGCAAAATCTGATATATTTATTGATAAAATATCAAGATAATATTTATCATTCATATAAGTATAATCATTTTAAAGCATATAATATCTACATTAAATTCCTTTATAAACATTATAAACTATACTATAGATTATATTATACATAAAAATAACTGGCTATTATATCTCTTTTAGCTGGATTTTTTTTAAAAAATATTATACTTGGCTCTTATATCTCTTCTAGCTGGATTTTTTTTAAAAAAACACCGCAGGTCTCTAAACTGTCATCCAAATAAATGTAAACAATGGGGATAAATTAAAAACTGGAAATAATAACTCCTTTTTTTCCTGTTACTAGTTAGAAATTGCAAAGCAATTGCCCTTTCTTCTTGTATGTAAAATGGCCACTATTTTCATTGCAATTTGGGTTCAGCAGAGCTGTTTGGAATATTTGCAATAAATTTGACTGAGAGCTCATTTTATACAGAATTTTGCACAGTGGTTTTTTATTCAAAGCTTTACAAAAAACATAAATAGACAAACCCACACACAAATGTATCTGGGATGAATAACAACAGCATACATGGTATTTTGTTTTCACCATCATCAGTTAAGCATCTCCTGCAAAATTCCTCAAACTTTTAATTAGTGTTAGATACTTGGCTTGTCATGTACCTAAAATATGACATTTGAATACTATAACTAGTATAGACTGTAAATTATCATACATCTTGCATTTATGACTAGGTTACATGCCCAGCATTAATGCATAGGTACTACTGTACCTAAGAATGTTGGTTCAAAGGGCAGTTAGGAAGTTATATTCTTGAGAATTTATTTATTTATTTATTTGTTTGTTTATTTGTTTATTTATTTATTTATTTATTTATTTATTATTTATATGCTGCTCATCTCACTGTCCACTGTAGACTTTGAGTGGTTTACAATGTCATAACATATCAGTATAAAACAATTAAGATGTTAAGAACATTAAAAACATTCAGTATTAAAAAAAACATTAAAAGTTATGAAAAAGCTGGGTAAGAATGGAACTAATTCATAAACAGGAAGAGGTGGGATCTTCTTCTTAGTCTACTAACCCAATTTTCAGGCTTTTTTGGGAGACCAAGAAGTTGGGGGTAGATCTCACCTTGAGGAGCAAGATGTTTCAGAGGGAGCCGTAGCAGTAAAGTCTTTCCTGGATCCTGCTATTCTAACCCAACCTTCCCAAGCAATGAGAAACCACTTACTCAGTAAAACAACCCCCCTTTTTTTCCTTAAAACAGGGCACAAACAGTCTTTATTCATGTTAGATAGACAAAACCAAAAATAATTAATTGCAAATGAAAGCCTTTTCCTTTTATGAAACAGGGCACGAACAGTGTCTGTTCACATGAGGACTCAATATAAAAATGTCCTTCAATGATTAAGCCAAGTAGAAACCATCCCTGTTCATACCAGCTGAGGAAAATGCACTACCTATTGTTTCCCAGCAGGGAGACTCAGTTGACACCTCAAAGACAGAGCATTTAGTCCTGACAAACCTTGTTCTGGCAAAGGGATCCAACTTTATTGATGTACACTGGAAACAAATGATTGTCTGAGAAAACAGGCCACTCCCAAACCCCTACTATTTATGTCCCAGCCAGGGAGGGGCTGGCTAGCATCTACGACTTCTTTTCCCTGAGAGCCAGATTATTGTCTTCCTCTCCTCTCCTCTCCTCTGCATATGTGCATCTGAGAAGGGCCGCATCTGTTTCTCCCCCTCACTCAGCTCAGGCCTCGAAGACAGCTGCCTCTCCACTTGGGGGTGGTCAGAAGGCCCTGGCTCTGCATCTGCCCCTGCTTCTGCTTCCTCATCAGAGCTTTTCAAAGTCTCCAAAGCTGGCCCAGCCCCCCTCCCCCTCCTCCTCATCTCACTCTGCTACTGGCTCTGCTGGCAGCTGACAGGCCACAACACTTGCCAGCCAAAAAATATAACAAAGAGAAACCTCCAGGTGGCTTCAATGACTCTCTAAAATAGTGCAAATGACCAACTGTCTGCAAGGACTATAAATCCTTCCATTCCACACCATCCAGTCAAAGTTGAAGAAGCTTCTTGGATGAAAAGCAAAACATCTTCAAAGAAAAACAAGAAAGTCCAGTTGTCTTTTGAAAAAGCACTTGTGGGATAACTAGAAAAATGCTCATTTTAGATGATGATTTTTGATCCTCAAGGTACCATAAAAATTAAATTAATGGGGAACTTTCAGCTTGACCCTTAATGAAGCCTATAAAATGGTGGGTTATTTATTGAAACAACAATATATGAAAACTTGTAATAAATCCTCTGAGAAACAGAAAACATTAAATTCAGATGGCAGACAGTAGAATCAATTCCTAACAATAAATGAGATCAATTGGAACATTAGCATTCTTCCTTCTTCTTTGACTCATAGTTTTCATTCGGCTCTTTCATAACAATTACTGTTCTGTACTAGGGGGATTATGTTAAGACTATTTCAACTTTTGTGTGGCTAAATGAGCTGGAGCTGTTATTCCTAAGAAGTCAATATTATTTGTCTTCTTGACAGCATTTATCAGGAGGAAAAATCCTATCCAGTTGATAGAATTTCTAATTCTACTTCTTACTACAAAAAAACCACCACAGATTTAAAAAAAATAAGGTATAGCCAATGTTTTACAAATAGATTATTTTCTCTTTGATTTAACAGAATAGAACAGAGTTGGAAGGAACTTGGAGGTCTTCGAGTCCAACCTCCTGCTCAAGCAGGAGACTCTATATCATTTCAGAGAAATGCTTCTCCAGTCACTTCTGAAGGCAAGCCTTTCTACTGGTTTACTCTTCTCTCCGTCCGTGTTTTTGCTTTGCTGTCACACTCTGTAGTTTTGACATGAGTTGAAATACTCTGAAAAGAATAAATTAAAATCAAAAAGATTAAAAGGATTGAGGTTTTAGCATCTAAATATTATTAGAACTAAAATGATCTTACTTCTGATTTCTAGAATATAGTAGCCATTAAAAAAAAGAGAATTCTATGTGGTGGCTGTTTACATCAGTTTACTCATCCTAATACCTTCCAGATAGATTGGATCAAGAAAGGTTCTTCCATGTGACAGTAATAGAAGGCTCTTCCCCAGGGTGGGAGCTGATATATGGTTCTGTTGTCCACATTTTAATCCCCAATTTACCTCAACAACAAAGCATATGTGCAGAAGAAGAAAAAACCGTAGGAAACACCTCCTTCAGTACATGTAACTGGCAGAAAAGTCTCAGAGTTATCGTTCAATTGAATCAGAGTATTGATACCAGAGGAGACATTTTCTGTTCCTTCTTCTACTATCAATGCTAAGAAGTGCAAGACAGAAAAGAGTGCTTTTCCTTCCCCAAACTTTTATTTTTCTTTTTTAAAATATGCTTTATTAGATTTCTAAAAATAGTAAAATATCAAAAAGAAACAAAATTATTTAAAGGAAAAAAGATAGAGGAAGGGAAGATGCGAATGAATAAAACACAAAGAAAAAAGAAAGAAAATCTTCCAATTTTCTTCGATAGTTACAAATATAAACTCCATTTACCTTTTGATCTAAAACTCAATTATATCTAATATTTCTATAATCATAAAAAATTCTAATTCTCATTTCTTTCAGTTTCTAGCGAAAACATGATTTCCATGTAGAAACAAAGTCAGATAAAGTCTTTTCTTTAATATAAGCAGTGAATTTTGCCACCTTAGCCAGTTTCAATACCCATTATTTCATTGTGGGAATCTGTGCATCTTTCTATCTCACTAACTGTGCATTTCTGCATCTTCTGCAATTACCATATATAGAACCAAAGTTCCATTTTTTTTGTCCAAATGCTTATCCTTCAAATCTAAAAAACCCCCATCTCTGGTTTCAATTGTACATTTGTTTTAAGAATTCTCTGAATAAAAGTACATATTTGATCCAGTGGTGGAATGTAGCCAGTTCTCACCGGTTCTCCCGAACCGTTAGGTAATTGCTAATGCAGTTTGGAGAACCGGCTAAAAATAAAGTGCAAAAAAGGTTTTTTTTTCTTTCTCTCACTTCAGTTAATAGCTCCGGGCAGACAGCCAAGAACCACTTAATAGTTGCATCTGGAA
>JANHFL010002025.1:93941-105322 GCA_032468155.1 Oxyrhabdium leporinum | reverse complement strand
GTTACCCATTTTAAGCTTTTCTCTCTTCTCTATCTTTTTCCATTGTCTAGCTTGCAGGATATCTACTCTTGCCCCTCACACTCTCCTGTAAAAATCTTTTTGTTTCCCTAGTTTCTTTTTTAATTTCCTTAAATTACTCTCCCTTTGGCTTTTATCATCCATCCCACTTATTTGAGCTTTTAACTCTTTCTTCCCCTGTTGTTCCATTTGTTTTGCCTGTCCCGTTTTCTCATCTCCTCTTTCAGTTAACTCCTTCTCTTCCTGGGCGTCTTGAAAGGTCAGTGTCTCTTGTATTGTATTTCCCAGATCTTCTTCTATAGTCTCCAAACGTTTCAAGATTTCCTGGCAGTGTCTTGTCGATGCTTCTTTTGCATTTTGAATTGCTGATACTGTCTCTTCCCAAATTCCACTCCATTCTTCTTCATGAGACATCTTGTTAAGTTTTATTGAGTCCCTCTTTTATGCAATAATCCAAGCATTTTCTTTATGTTCCAAGCTTAGTTTGTTGCTCCTCTGGAGAGTTTCTTGTATCTTCAAACAGCTCTTTAAATCCCTTTATCAGGCAAATCTTATATTATACTCCTCAGGGATCTTTTCAGTAGTATTTCCTTCCATATTACTGCATTTAACAAATAAAATTTTAATAGTGTTATTCTTCCTTTCGCCAGCAGGTGGCACTCTTTAATTAAATTTCAATATAGTCTTTTTCCAATTGTTCCGAACAAATTTTCTGTCTTTTATTTATTTGTTCCTTCAAATTTAATTTTTTCCAGAGTGCCAAAGTTGCAGCTAATTAAGTAGTTGTGGATCATTTTACAGATTCTTTTTGGGTTTCAAATGAGATAAAAAGTTCATTCTCACCCAGTTCCAAGCACTGTTCGCTTACTTCACTCGAGCACAGGCTTAGGAATTCTGGTTGCCTCCAGCTTCATGGCAGCCATTTTGACTGCTCCTGTTCCTTGTCTTTGAATGAGGGGGATTTTCCAAGTCAGAGAGGAGAGATGCGGCTCTCCCCGACCTGCAAGCCCCCCCCCCCTTTGTTTCACCACCCCTACAGGGTGGCTATGGCTCCTTTCGGAGCCCTCTGACGGGGAAAGCTCAGGGAAGGGCCACAGTGCTCGCGGTCCTTGCTCCCAATGGTGCTGGAAGTACAACCGGAAGTAGTCAACCATGACTTCTGATGTGTACAACTACATTTGCTCGACCAATGTAAAGAAATCTTTTTGGAACACACTGCCTCAAATGTAATTACTTTTAATATTTTGGCTTGATACCGGTAGTCTCAAAGCCAATAAGGAAACTGTACAGTGAAGAATTTTGGAAATCTGATTCTGGGGCATAGTACAAAACAGATAATGTCCTTGCGATGCACATTCAAGTTAGTGTCAATGATAGTATTGTGAGGTGGTGGTGGTAATAGTCTCCTCAAAGAATGAACAGAAGGACTTCAGGCTTTTCACACTTTTGTTTAAAAAACCTCACACAGATGTGTTTGAAAAGAAAAATCTTCTGTTGGAAATTAGCTCATCCTGCACTGGGCAAATACAAAGCATGAGACACAAAAATGGAACTTTGGAACATGTCCTTTTATGTTCAATTTGATAATTTGAGACACACTGATAGAAAATATTAATGGAAAACATACTGAATAGAAAAAAAATCATTCAGCATTGTTTGCCCCTTGGGGGAAAAAAAAACTTATATACTTTCTTTACCTATGAATGTTATTCTAGTTCTGTCAGCCTCCCAAGTAGAAAACATAAGATGAACTACGGTACTTTAACGGTACATCCACAGAATTTTGCATGTCTGAAAGTACATTCTCTCTTTTTAGCGCCTGATAAGTTAGGGCAGCTCCTTTCTAATTTTTTTTTCTCCGATCATTACTCAGTTGTCAGCTCCTTCCCTTTTATCTGATTCTTCCCTAGGCAGTTTCTCTTCTCCCATCTCCAGGTCATTCTCACGTTCCATTACAGGCTCAGTCTCCACCTGGTCAATTTACCCCATCCTATGGTCCCTGCTCACTTGTGTGACCACCATCATTCATGACCTGCTGGAGTACTGCAATGGGACTATGTGGGCTTCACTTGAAGAGAATTTGGAAGCAAAATGCAGCAGCACAGGTAGTAAATGGAGTCGGTTACTAATGCCACTACATGAGCTGCACTGGTCATGAGTGTGCTTGCGGGTGCCATTCAAGGTGCCAGATGTCACCTTTAAAGGCCTTCTTTGCTTGGAGCCTGGTTAGCTGACGGATTGTTTCTCCTCAGTTCTTTCTACTCATCCAATCTGGTCAGGTGGCCTGGGCATGTTCCAGGTCCTGTTGATCAGGGAATGCCGGCTAGTGGAGCCTAGAGACATGCTTTTTCTGTAGTAGAACTCACCCTATAGAACGAGGGTGTCAAACTTGCATCGTCACAGCGTCATCATGTGACTTTTTCCCTTTGCTAAACCGGGCGTAGGCAACGCATGATGCATCTGGCCCACAGGCCGCGAGTTTGACACCCCTGCTATAGAACATTCTCCCTCCATAGAATACCAAATACCCTGCTGGCCTTTCACAAGGCATGGAAGGGCCGGGACTTTGAGGGTGTTAAAGAGTCTCATCTCCCGATAGTTGTTAACAACCATTAATTCTGGTATTAAAATGTTTGCATCTCCGAAAAGAATTTGTTTTAAGATTATTTGCAAGCTATGGTTACTTGCTGAGAAGGGCAGCCATACAAGTCAAATAAATATTAAATAGTAGAGTTGTATGGAAACCATTTTCATGGATAAACAAGTGGAATACAAACTCTTCCTGATCCTGTAGCTGTGTGTTTGCTGTCATTAACTTTAAAAAAATGCCAAGAACCTTAACACTAGCACCACAATTCTACCATTGTCTTATTTTGTTGCCTGGGTTTGGGCAGGAAAAAAACCTTAATTATTCATCCTGACACGTTTTTCTTCTCTGTTTTTATTTAACAGAAAAAGTTAGCTGCATTCAATAGAATGATGTGATCACCTACTTGTTGGGAACTTGTGAAATATGAGAGGTTGTAAACTTGAGCTTCTAACAGCTTCACTCAGCATGGCCAGTGGTTAACTCTGCTGAAATGATCATTTAGCAACGTTTAGGTTAGTCACTATCTTTCCCTTTAAAATATTCTTATCCCCTACTTTTAAAACATCATTTATCAATTGTTATTATGCGTATTGATTTGTAGCTTAGTACTTATATTAAAAATGCATATATGTATATCTAGTGCTATGCACTCATACATTGATAGAAATAAGGAAGGAGTGAACGAGACCTGCTCAAAGCAAACCAATAGGATGATTTTCTTATAGAAAATTTCAGCTGGTGGAACAAGTGGAAAAGTACCAGGATAAAAATTTCTAAGATACAAGAAGTGACTCTCAAAACACAAAGCGATTATCAGAATAACGTGCTTCCTGTATGATCTGGTTTGAGATAGCATGCAAATTTAAAAACACATGGAAGTGTGAGAGAGGTACCAAACTATAATTGGCCAAGCCTAGACAAGAACAAAAATGGACGGGAACTATACTGTTTTGGAGTTTTCCTTCAGAACAAGGTTTTTCTGGAACCCTAACTTGGCTCATCAGACTTTGAGTTAGATACATATGCATGGATGTGTGAAACGTGAGTAATAATTTTTTTGGTTGAAAAAATAAAAGTTACAAGTGCTGCATTTTTCAAATATCCATACAGAAATACAACATGTGTCATAAAAATCTTTATGCCAATGTGGCACAGTTACAACCGAGAGCTCTTCCCCGCCCTCCTGTCCTTGCTGACAAACTGATCGGGCAGGCTCTGAATACAGCTGACGAGATGTCCAACCTATTTACATCTTTGCCTCATTTGATAATGTCCAGGTATCTTGAGCCTACAAGTTAACAACTTTAAGTTGAGCAATCCTGAAAAAGTGATCCATGGTATGCTCAACATATACTTCCAACCCACATTTATCATGCTCTTACTCTTCAACTGGGACAATCCCAAACACATTTTGCTTCCACACACAAAAAAAGCCCAACCTGTTGAGGAGATGTACTTAATGAAGGGATGAAACTCAGAGCCCATTTAAGAGAAATTAATTCAACTATAGTGAAGGGTGAAATTAACTAAACTTTTATTAAAATGCAGCACCTGATCTAAGCCCGTAAGTTTGAAACAGCATGCTTATATAAATTTCATTTCCAGCTGGTGTAAATTATGTAGCTTGTAGCATAAGCAGACACAAGTTAAGAACAATTTTTATATGTGAGCCAGATTGCAGTAAAAGTTTAATTTTGGCTATTTTCTGCCCTTTGTACTATTAAATATATTTTCCCTTACATACAAACTTGACTTGCGAACAGAAGAATAATGATATATTAATTATACAAGAAATATAATCCATTAACTCCTTGATTTCTATAAATATGTAAAAATACAAGAGAGTTGATAGTGTTTTTTGAATACAAAGTTAAATTCGTGAGAAAGCTAATACTGTTTCCCAAGCCACTCTATTGCCACACCCATCATTCTGTAGTAGGCCTGATGCTATTTGAGAAATTCGTACATAATGGCTTTCAGATAAAAGCACATGCGGTGATCAGGATACTTTCATAGTTCATACACATCAGTTTATGCCACTTTATTTTCTATGCTTACACAACATGAAAGCAATGAAAGAATCCTCTCTCTCCAAAACCACTTTGGAGATATGATATTTGGGAAAGTACACACACAGAATATGTGTAGACAAGTTGTGAAGAGTTCATCGTTTACACAGATGCATTCTGCCAACAGAATGGCAGTACGGCACACAATTCTAATGTGAAACAACGTATACCTGCCATACACACTACTTTTGACACCAAAGATGTGCACTACAAAAAGTTGTTCTTTCATAAGCTTCCAATACCGTAAGTTCAGGTAAAACCGATTCATGCTTCAGTTATAACTATACCAAACAAACGTTTTAAAATCCACAATGCTTCAGATGGTGTGCTAAGTTAAAATCTGCATTTTTATATAAAGCATTTATTAAAAATAAGTTTGTAAAAATAAGAATTGAGATATCTGTACAGTAGTCGAGCACAAAAGAAACACGTTGTGTAAAATAAACAAAAAAATAATAAACATATTATTAAAAAGCCTATTTACAAGACTGTAGTTGGAATACGATCATGAATCTGTCACTAATGGCTGCCATTGTAACAATTCCATTGGCTGACTGGGTTTCTGATAAAATGCCTGAAATAACATTTGGTAAAGTACTTCTTAAACATTTTGTATACCTGTATTGTGTTCTTTGAATTTCTGTATTATAAAATTTAAAACCTTGAATGATAGTCTGACTTGCTATCAGGATTAACAATACAAAACGAAACAAAAAGCAGTAATGATAGTATAGATAAAATGTTTGAGCATATATTTGAAACTAATGCATCGGCAAACACAACAGTTTTTTCTATGAGATTATGAAACAGGGTTCCTCAGATACAATCAGACAGATGCTCTGCATCAGGGTGGGTTCTGTATCTATGCTGAAAGACTGGAGAAAGCAGACTGTTTTTCCCCTGGGGGCGGCAATTTATTTACACCTTTAGGTATTTCCATATGACTAACACTTTTTATTAAATCCCCCCTGCCGAAAAAATCTGGATAGCAATTTCTATAAAATATACATGGAAACAATATCCTATTGTATTTAGCAACTGTGTTAAGATTCCCAACAGGTTAAGAAAAACCTTCCTAATACATTATTATGGTAACATAAAAACATTTTTCTTCCAAATTCTTCATTTGAAAGCAAAGTGAAGCTTGTGAGGCTTTGGCTTCAGTTTCATTAAAAAAAAGTTGTAGGAACATCTCTCCATTTTAATTCTTTTAATATCTGGAAGGACTAGCAATTTGTGCAGTGATTTGCAATATGGCAACATTTCAAATGTCTGATTTTCCAGTGTGCTGGGTGCACCTTCTAATACTGAAGTACTTGAATCAGCCATATTAATGTCCTTATTTCAGACCTTATTTGTTGCAGCATACGGATCCTGAAGTATCATATGTTCATTGTCTGACTAGAGAGTGTAAAACGTCTTATCGTTCAGTCTTCAGTCCCACAGTTTAATGAGACCATCCCATCCACAAGTGATCACTTTGGATGTTTCATGTGGGTGCCACACTGCCCCAATGCAGACTTTGTCATGGGCTTTTAATCTACTGTAGAGTTTTGTTGTCTTCCAGTCCCAGATATTTAACTTTCCATCTGCATCACCCGAGGTCACGTAACTGTTTCAAAAAAAAAGAGAAAAAATTATACACAGAGGTCATTTACAAAATAATATTGAAACATAACCAATTCAGAACAATAGCATACATTTTAATGGGGAACAGACAGAACTTTCCTATAGTTTTATAGTCTGTAGATTTTCTACTGCTCTTAGCTGCCTTGATGTCCCAATGGATTTGTTAAGATGGGAATACATGGCAATGCAGCCGCTTCAAAAATGTAGGACACTTAATGAGAAGTCTTCTCAAATGAGCAGAAAGGCAGGATAGTCACCTAATCTGTAATGTCAGATGATCTGTTTTGGCAAAAATTTACACAACAAAGCAGTCTACTCAGCTCTATATGAAGGGTTTAAACTTATACTGGAAACCAGGTGTAATTCTGATTGTGGAATGCAAAATCGTAAGATTTCTCCATGAAGCTCACTTTTGTTTCTAAGCAAAAAAAGTAGGGAAAACTTGTATTTTTAACCGTTTCTGATACCACCTCCGAGTAAATGCACGCTGGCTGGGATTTTGTCTGATATGGGTTTTCAATTACTGCTTGAAAGGCCTTCTTGGAGTGGACTAACACAACAGCGCTGTGCCTCAAGGTTTGACTCTCTTCCCACTCCTTTTTAATATAAAGCCACTGAATGAGGTCATTTGTCATTATGGGTCTGTGTAGATCATATGCTGATGATAATACTCCATTATACATCTCTGCCCCCAACTGTTCCAAGTGATACCATTAAAGTCTTTCCTAAGGACTGTATGGAGAAAAATCAGGCTTTGACTCAACCCAAAGAAGGCTGAGTAGGTGTGGTTTTAGACTATTCCGAATTTCCATGTTTAATGGGATGGGATAGTATTATCCCCACCCCCACCCCAGACAAAATTGATACACTCAAGGAGCAGATGGCTGCCATGGTCAGAAGGTCTCTACACAAATCTATCCTGTGTGCCAACTGTGCCCATTCCTGGATCAAGAGTCTCTGCCCCTCAGTCACTCATGCCTTGTTCACTTCACACTTGGATTACTGCAATGAGGCCTACATGGGGCTGCCCTTGAAAAGCATCTAGAAACTACAGCTATAATTCTAAATGCTACAATGCATGCACTGTTGGACACACTGTAGTATGCTGACAGGCTGAGTATGCTCCAGATTCTGTCTATCAGGCAGTGCCATCTTGTTCAGGCTAGGAGTCACACCTTTCCTGTTCTGCAGAACAGCTCCATCCTGAGATTTGGATGCCCCAACCTTGCTGACTTTCTGGAGGGCTACGAACATTAGACTTTTTCCTCGGTGGCTGTGGCCAGGAAGTTTTGCTAGCTGCCTAAAGTTATCTGTTAAGATGGATGGCTGTATAAATTTAATAAATAAATACCTTCTCCTTTCCCCCTGTATTTCTCATAGTAAATTCAGATGGATACTTTGGCTATCACAGGAATGTCTGAAATGAGCCCGTGGGTCAAAAAAGGCTGCCCAAATTCTGCAGGATATCCATATAATACAGGATTTGATAAGCTGCTGTAGCCCAAAGACGAAATCTCAAGCCCACTAATTAGGGTATACGTAGTAGCCCAATAATGTGTATATTCTGATCAACAATTGTCTTAAGGACTTCTATATACAGAAAACATTTGACAATTATATGGCGGGTTTATATAAATATATCTTTCTACCTGTGGAGCAAAACTTGAAAATAAAAATGAAAGCGATATGTAATCCATATTATGTATATGGAAACAGTAGAATACATACCTCATATCAGGTGAAAAATCTACTTGGCAAGCATAGCCTGCCACCATATGACCTTTGAAGATTTTCTTTTTGTTTAGTCTGAATCTGTTTTGAGCTCCAAAAATCAAAATCTGATTGTCCATTGATTGACAGGCAAGCCATTTTCCTGTTGAGGTAAAATATTAATGCACACGTGAATCTCCTACCTCTCATAGATTTTAAGAATCAAACATTCCTATAACATATAAAAGCATAAGCTACAGATATCTATGAAATTGTTTGCTGAGGGCAAACCCCTGCAATTTTACCAGCTTGATCCCAACATTAGATTTACTAGGATTTTGGCATTGCTGCTTTAACACACAGTATAATGTCAAGAATTCAACTTGCAAGTTGACATTCAAAGAAGATATGCACCATATAGCAAAGGTGAATAACTTGAAATACAAGGAAAAAGTCAACACTGAGACAAGAAAAATAGCTGCCAGAGCAAAAAACATACAAGGGAAATATGGAAATAAGTCTGATAATGAGTGCAGGATTACCAGCACTTAAAGTAAAGAATCAAGAAAGCTAGCTTCTATTCTGCCTCAAAACATTTTTTTTTTTTTTTGCTTTTGTCAGATGTTACAGCAGTGTTTAAATACTTGAGGGGCTGTCACAGAGAGGAAGGGGTCAACCTATTTTCCAAAGCACCTGAAGGCCAGACAAGGAATAATGGATGAAAACTGATCAAGGAGAGATTCAACCTAGAAATAAGGAGATTTTTTTTTCTGACAGTGAGAGCAATCGACCAATGGAACAGGTTGCCTTCAGAGGCTATCGGAGCTTCATCACTGGAAGTTTTCAAGAACAGACTGGACTGCCATCTGTCAGAAATGGTGTAGTGTCTTCTGCTTGGGGGGAGGGTTGGACTAGATGATCTATAAGGTCCCTTCCAAATCTGTTATTCTGTTATTATCCTCCACATCATTTGCACACTTCAAAACCCAAATAATCTATTTCTGAAATCTTGGATGTTAAATGAAAAATGCTAAATATGATTACACCTTTTAAAACTGAAATATCCTATATAAGATAGAAATACAAGCTTACCATTTGGAGATAAAGTCACTGCTGGCATTGAGTGCATACTTGGCTCTGCTATGTACTTAAAGTCTACCGGAATGTCCCTACAAAAGTAAAATATGTGAATTAATGCTCCTGCATATAAAATGTTCTTATATGGAAGGAGAGATGTAGGTTGCAGCATTCCAATATGAAACTGTAATTCTGAAGTAGAGTTTTACTTGCATCTGACATTACTACTAGCATTACTGCCTTCCATGCCTGGGTTACAACCTACAATTATTTTTATGTCTAACGCCACAGTTGGATTATTTAGTGCCTATCACATACAAAACGAAACAGGGATCATCTTAAAATAAAACAAAACAACAGTTGAATGATTTCCCATGAATGTTAATGTCTTCTATGAATTAATGAAATCTTTAACCCTTGATACTCAGCATTTTCCAGGACTGATGGGATGTAGAAGAGGCTGAGTTCTAAAGGGTTTCTGTTAAAAATAGACCAACAAATTGGCTACCTTAAGCTTTCAGAAATTTATAATATCTTACCAGGACAAATTTGGAAAATTTGCTATGTTACACAGAATGATTTGGAGAGAAGAAAATATAGTCACCCTTAACTCTGGGTCTGATATTAGTTATGAAAGATGACATTATGCCCTAAAGCTGTTTTCTGCACTGGGTATATGGAGCTCATGAATTCTTACCATCCTTTTTTTTACCATGATAATGTAAAGATAATGTCTGAATCAGTAGGAGTTTCAAAAATTAAGAGTATCTAGACCTTTGTTACTTTGGATACAGGTTAAACACCAAGAGTAAGGAAGAATCTTGATAGACCGACTCTATAAACCACTTAGACAGTGCCATATATAAGTCTTAAGTGCTATTGCTATTAAGAGGTTTCATTCTATATATGGAGATAAGACCATCTCTTAAAAGCACTTAACAAATTCTAACCAATTAAATCACACACACACACATTATAGTGTACAGATGCACACATATAAACCTGTTTAGACACGAACACATACAAACACACCCCGAAACACATTTATCTGAGCTATCTATGTTCTACATTATGTTGTGGTTATCTTAACAATCCTAAATGTGGATTAACCTCCCTTCAAAGGATGGTTTACAACGCTTCTGCTATCGATGTGTACATTAAAGGAATAAGATATTTCTTATTAGACTTTAGTAAATTTCATTTTGTGAATATTCTTGTAGCATCTAAGGCAGTTTTATTTTCATTAACTAAATGTCCTCTGGAAGCTCTTTGGAGAATTTGCTACAGCCAACAGAGATCTCACAATGAAGATTAGCAAATGCAGAAAATATTCATTACATAGGTATATTAACCTTCATAATATTTTTATGCAGCACATTAATGATGAATTATTTGGCATGTACATGTCCCAGAAAGGTTAATTGCGACAATTTTGTCACAGAACCATATAAAATAAAACCAAATGCTGTAGCCTACAGTACAACCAGAAAAGCACTTGCACTTTTAAAAAGCCAACTAGGATGATACGCAATAGAAAAATCTTTTCCTTTTATTATGGCCAAAAAATAAAATAAAAAAGTTTGATTTGATTTTATACACTGTATACCTTTAAACAATCCAACCCATGTTAGAAAAGCCAGATATTATTTTCTTTTACCACCCATATCAGTTGAACCTAGATAATCTGCATTCACTAGGCACTTGGTTGAGCACCAAGCATTCTGCTATACATTCATTTATATTATTCAGGAGCTTCAAATGGTGACTATCTGATAAAAACTTACTTGCCACTACAACACATTCATTCTTTATACATTTCTTGTACATATTACTGAAACAGCTTAACAGTGCTGGGGGAGGGGGAGCGCTGAGTATCATTAAGTGGTACTGAAGAACCAGCAGGTGGTGCTCTTTCATTAAAGTCAATAGCTAATTAAGGATCAAATCAATTATTTTTCTACAATGCGTCTAAAACTCCCCCTCCCCCAAAGAAAATCCAATCACCAAATATTGACATGATTCTTCTTTTCATTTGAAGTTAAAACTCTTTGTTGACTGAACTACCACTTTGAAATCTCAGATTTAATATTACATTAGAAAATATCTTCTTTGCGGTCACTTTCCACTACTTTCTTTTGCATTTTCATTTTTTCACTTTTACTGAACAGCAATCTCACTAGTTTTATTTTAGGAACAATACAGGCATACCAGATTATAATAGATAGATAGATAGATAGATAGATAGATAGATAGATAGATAGATAGATAGATAGATAGATAGATAGATA
>JANHFL010002025.1:66206-77009 GCA_032468155.1 Oxyrhabdium leporinum | reverse complement strand
TGGCCCAAACTGCGTTAAAAATAGTACAATAAAATGTTTAATAAGATTTGCTCCATAGATGGCGTTTTATTTACAAAGGTATCCATGTTAAAATATGTATTACATTGGTGTTTTATCTTTTATTCAAAGAATTCTGTACAGCATACATGAGCCTATCCTCACAACAATTCAATGAAGTTAGGTCAGAAGAAAGAATGATTGCCTAAGATCATTACCAAACCTTCACAAGTGGGTATTTGAACCTCAGATTCAATAATTGTAATGTAACATATTACCACGATTTGAAATTAGTTGTGTAGATAATGGGTTAGCAGTTTCCAGGCATTACTGGACTGAATAACCAGCAACTTCAGTGGATTTGTCCATTGGTCATAGAAGATGTGATATGTAGTCTGTTATCAGGAGGCTCACCATTGCCTATCCTGCTAAGGTTTAATATGGAAAAGACATACATCTATTTGTGTATCTATTAATGTGCAGATCAAAAGCAAATCTTTGCAATAGTTTCCAAATTTAAATAGAGAAATCTGCCACCTCACATAAGCAAAGTTGTTACATATTTATATTGGTATGTGATTGGTATGTTTTATATAGAGTAATGATGACCG
The DNA here is from genome assembly GCA_032468155.1 of Oxyrhabdium leporinum. NCBI lineage: Eukaryota > Metazoa > Chordata > Lepidosauria > Squamata > Cyclocoridae > Oxyrhabdium > Oxyrhabdium leporinum. Next base: position 76,401 of record JANHFL010002025.1, on the reverse strand, counting down.
CTAAATAATCAACTATGAAAGTAGAAATGGAGTCAATAATCTCACTTTCAGAATTCTTACAGTACAATATGTAAAATTATATTAAAAGCCACAGTTCAATAATAAGATTTTCCTCTCATTTTGATACTTTTTATCCAAAATAGTAGCATCAAGAAAATTAAACTGCAGATAGATGCATTCACTCAAAGTTAAAAGGATTGAAAGCATATAAGACCAGAAATTCCCCATCCAATTTATTCTTAACCACTTTGTAGCATTAGAGTTGTTCCAATCCCTACAAATTGGAGTACTTTATAGCTGAATATAATTGCTATAGAGCCAGCCAGGAATTCATTGTATGGGCTATCTCGGAGTTTTATTCTTTATGTGTTTCCTATTTTTGCCTCAATAGGATGGTCGGAATCAAGATGGCTATGCTGCCTTCTGTACTGTACTATGATTTTTTTTTTTACATTAGCTAAGTAAAAATTCTGCTGAAAGCTTCAACTGATTTTTTTTTCTGTGAACCATGCTGAGACATAACACATTTTACAATACTTCCAACCCTGATGGTGATAGATCACTGCAAGAGAGAAGCAGAATCTGCAGAAGTCACCACATTCCCTTCATCTGTGGATGAGAGCAATTTAGATTTCCACTCTTCACCATTCTGAATCCAACCCTAATAGACTTCAGTTATTTGATTGCATTGTAATGTTTAGATTGCAAGTTATCTTCATGTCAGAGCCAAGATTCAATTTTACTTTTCGTTTTTGCAATGGCAATCTTCATACTATCCTACCCCTATTGTGTGCCTCTAAATCAGTTCTGGAAAGCCCTTAGAGACAGGCATATATGTCTGCAGATAAGAATCCGGTTATAATATATTCCATTCTAGTAAAGTTGTGCACAGTTTTGAGGGAAGAATTCGGTAAGAAAAGCTGGCAATAATAGAGTGCAAAAGCACTGATCGGACGAAAGGTACATATTCCTCATAAATTAACTGCAGCTATTAATATAAGGTTGTTATTCTACCCGCAGAGATGTCCACTATATGAATCTTGAGCCATCTGACAAAAAAGTCAAAGCTGCAATACTTAATGAGATTCATTTCATGTATTATTTCCTCATCCTCTCGAGACATCAGATATGTTTTGCATCTCGAATCATTCCCCTGCTCCCTCAGGTTTAAATCTAAGATCAAACTAATCAAGTAATATTCTTAACCAGCAAAAATTATAGCAAATTTTTGTACATTTTACAATTAATATATGTTTTTCATACTATTTACTCTTGGGAATGCAGATCAGTAATATCACAAAAAAAATGGATTAAGCGTACAAAAAAATAATCTTTCGAGTTTTGACAGCCATGTTTTCACAACTGATAGCTGTTTACATTGAGACAAATGAAACTGTATACAGATAGTCTTCACTTACAGCCATAAGTTGCCCAGAATTAAGATTGTGCTGGTGGTCATGTGACTATGTCCAAATTTATGATCTTTTATGTGGCAGTCATTAAGTAAATTCAGTGGTTGTTAAACAAACCCATTGTCCATTAGTATACAATGGCTTTCGGCAAAAAATGTCACAAATCACATTCATTTGACACAGGACACTGCAAATGGACATAAAATGCAATCATGTGATGGCACCTCCATCCCGGGTGTCAGAACTTCGAATCCTGTTCATAAGTACCTTTTGGGAGTCCACCATAACTTCAAACCATCACTAAGCGACTGGTTATAAGTCAAGGATTATTTACACTTATAGTAGCTTCTTTTTCCTGGAGATTTTTTTCTGAGGAATATTCAATTTTATGATTTAAAAAAAATCAATCTAGGTATTTTAGAGCTTTTCTAAAGTAGAAATTTGTATTCAAATATACCATACTTTTAATTTAACTTTAAAAAATGCCTGTTTTTTTAGGATGTAAGAAGAAAAAGGATTGCAAATATAAGGAATACTTCTGCTTTTTGCCAGTAAATATTATTTATTACAGAACATTATTATAAAAATATGGCATTTATGAAACTCACAAAAACACATTAAATATGGACATTCATTACACATATCTTCAATGCATCAATTCAGTGCAATTCCTAATTGATCACGCCAAAACTCGAGAATTAATACTGCTTTCTCGTCTTTTGATAAAATTAGCATTCTTCAAGAGTACAGATCTAGCATTTAATTGATAAAAAGACATAAAAAAAGAGAGTCCCCAATACTCCACTTACTGTGTAATTTCATAAATGCAGGAAAAAGAAGTAAAAGTAACATCTGGCTATGAGATTACAAAGCTATGAATAAGATCATTCTTTTTCCCACATCTTGCCTACTATTTCCAAGTGAAAAGTGAAATAACTAGAGTATTATAAACAGACCAGATGTATTTTATATACACGAACTCCATTATTTAGCTTTATTATTTCCAGTTGTGAGGAACTGTATTGTACAAAACAAGAAACAAATAAAATCTGCAGAAGAAAGACTCAGGGGAGATATGGTATCAATCTTTAGATATCCAAAAGTCTGATATACATAGGAGGAATACACTTGTTCTCTGTTGCTTCAAAAAGGGTAGTACCAATACCAATGGACTGAAACTGCAGAGAAGTACATTCAAGCTAGATATTGGGAGAAATTTCCTGATAGTAAGGCTGTCAAACAGCAGAATAGGTTGCCTGAATATGTGGCATGTTCTCTTTCACTGGAGATTTTCAAACAGAGGCTAGATTGCTGTCCAAAGTGCTTAAGAATCTTACACCAAACAGGGATTTGGACTAGATGATTTCTCAGGTACCTTTCAACTATATGCTTTTATGAAATGTTTTTCTATTCTAATTAGCTGAAATCTGAAAAATATTTTTGGGAGAAAGATTTCCCAGTTTCATAGTTCAAGCTCTTTATTAAATACTATAATTATTTTTATTATTCATTTTGGTGTAGCACTTAGTGTACTGAACAGTTATAAAACAAGTCCTAATTTCCAGCCTCAATTTTAAAATTATACTTTCTTCAACAACCTTCTAGTTAAAGAAGGTATCAATCATACTTAAATACAATAGGTGATGTTGCAAAACTGTATACACATTATTTAATAATTAACAGTATTTTTCCACATCCTATTGAATAATATTAGCTAATACTATCAAGCTTAAGGAGTCATACTTCATGTCTACAGTGTGTTACTGAGATTGCAGCTGAAATATTGTGTCTAATTCTGCCCACTGCATTTTAAAAAAAGGCACAGACAAACTGTAGCATGCCCAAAGGACAGGTAATAAGCTGGAAAGAAAACTTATAAGAACAGTTGGAGCTATGGGTATGGAGAAGAGAAGAATGGGGTTGGGGGAGAGACATGACAATGTCTTTAATTATCTGAACAACTGTCATGTACAAGATGGAGCAGAATTGTTCAGAGTAGCTTCAGAAACCAGGAAAGGATCAATGGGTTTAAACTACACAGAAGTCGAATTTGGTTAGACACCAATGGTCAGAGCCTTTAAACAATGAAATACTCTGAAGATGGTGGGCTGAATAATAGGATGCAACAGCAAATTCCTTCACTGGGCAGGATTCGACTAGATGATCTCCAGACCCTCTTCTAACCTTTACATTTATGATTTTATGACAAACTGAAAGCAATTCACATTAAAAAGCTAATTTACTTACCTCTGGTGCAAACATGGTGTCATATTTTGGATTATATTGAACTTCCTTGGTGGTTGGATCAAGATGAACTCCTGTTTCCACATCTTCCTGGAAAATTAAACATAGTTGTAATGGACATATTTTCCAAACAGTACATCTTCTATATTAGCTTGATTAGAAAATTCTATTTCAAGCTCACTAAGATCTTAAGTATACTTTCGGATATGACACCATCAGAGCAACTTTTATATAAACTTCCTATAAAACTGGCATCTGAAAAACATCTTTTTTCCCCCAAGGTTAGGTTTTTCCTAGGTTAGGATAACAGATTATTCACTGTAGTCTACCTGCAAATAGAATATATTCGCTCGAGGTTGAATTCTGGAGTCTTTAGTGCTGCTCTCTGAACTTACCATAGTTAACTGAACCATACCATAACTATATCATACTTTACAACTAGCTTAACTATAGTTTTGATTGGAAAACCATCAGCATCTGAGACCAAATTAAATCCAAAAATGCTTGGGAATTCTTGGAACCCTAGGGGTCCCATTAACAGGTACACAGTGAAACAATAGACAAGGCTTTTTGGATGAGAAGCCAAACATCTTCAAAGAAAAAACAGAAAATCCAGTTGCCTCTTGACAAAAGCACCTTTGGGAAACCATGACCTGGATGACTGAGAATCTCCATAGACATCCATTCAAAAGAGTAAATAAAAAGCTAAAAATAAACAGACCAGAACATCTCCTCACCAGCAATTAACACCCAGAGAAGCAGGGATTAACACCCAGATTAAAACCAAACAAGTAGCAATAAACTGCTTCATCAAAGAATTACCAAGGAGAAAACAATGCCCCCACCAACATGGACAAGGCAAACTACTGTATATAAACAGAAAGCAAATATCACTCCCTTCCAATATTGAAGATATAATCTAGTCGGATAACAAAACATCTTCAATCAAACAACCAAGTTCAGAGAACCAGCGATTCCACAGTGTGGTTGGCAAACATAATTCTCTTAAATCCTGCAGGGGACTGTCCCCTATATAAACTAATTAAATCAATACAGAAGGCCTAAGCAGGGAACCTCAACATGTTAGATTTAAAGCAAATATCAGTATCAAAGACCAAAGAAATATTAGTTAAGACCACATAGCACCGCCAACTCTGTGAAGGCAAGATACACTAGTGAGAGAATACAGAGAAATTATGAACTTACTCCTACTAGTACACACCGACCTTCTCCCTTTATCAGTTGGAAGGCACAAATCTAAGAGGCCCCCTCTGGCAGTTGCACAACATCTGCTTAACAACTTTAACATCGATTCCCAATGGAAAGCCAAATGGGTTACTCAACGCCCAGGCACAGAAAGACATAAAGATGATCCCATGCAAAAGGTCCCAGGTTTTGAACTACCTCACCAACAATGGATGTCTCTGAACAGGATTCACACCTCACGTGGCATCTGCCGGGATTTACTGTATAAATGGGGTGTAAATCCTCCCCTCAATGAGACCACAGGGTCCCACATCAAAATTGTAGATCAGTTGTAAGCTGAAAGCATATACTGGTCCAGTATTTGACTTTTTTCAGATAAACGATGCTGCGTTTCAATTGTTAATATCCTAGACATTGGCATCTGAATGCAGATCCTTTTAACATTCATATTTTACTGTTGTTTTTTTAAATTTTAGGTGACATGTTAATAAATCTATGTATGTTATGCCATATCTTTGAAAAAAAAAGACTTGGACCTTATTATCAAAAAGGTTTACTATTTGTCTCAAACATCAGTTAACTTCTTCAAAAATGAACAGAATCTTTGACAAACAGCTCCTATTCTTGTGATGAAATTTTAACCTTAGTAAAAAAAAAAGGCCAATTTAATTCAGGGCTGCATTTATCTAATGCTAACCCAGAGATTCAGTACCAAGGAAAGCAGAATTATGCAATCAATATATGTTTTATGGCAAACTCTTGATTTAAGGGATTTAATAAAAAATGTGTTTTAAAGCAAAATTGCCCTTTAATTCTGAATCAGATTTTATGCAAATAGAAAATAGTGAACCAGATTTTATGTATGCACAGTAGCTTATAGAGTATGAACAAAATCCAAAGTTTACCAACCAAGGTCTAACATAAGTTTTTTTTTCAATTTAAACACCAGATGGATAGCTCACAAAATAAAAATAAAATAACAAATATATAATCAAAATGTAACATAAAGCAATAAATGGATTTAGTTACAGACACAAATAATGTTTATGTATCTGTACTGTCTACAGTAATATTTAAGGTACCAGGTTACAAACTGGGACATCTGAGTTCTAAACCCATTTTAGCCATGAATGCTGGCCGAGTGACCTTGAGTCAGCCACTCTCTCTCTACCCAATTGATCTCATAGGGTTGTTGTAGCGAAAACAGGAGGAGGAAGGAGTATGTTTGCTGCCTTGAGTTGTTTATAAAAAAATAATAAAGGTGGCATATAAAATAAATAACATTATACATCATATTATTTAAGTTTATACAAATTATAAGGAAACCAAGCATTAACTAAGAAATCCACAGAGTTCCTTTATGGTCTTAATAGCATCCCTTCCATGCTACAAGTTCATAACTTGTGAGATTTTTAAAAGTAATATAGTAAGTTGATAGTGTATAGATATTGACCTAGTAAATAATGTCAAATTCTATATCCTTCTTTAGAGTTTGGACAAACAGCAAAATCTCAGAAACTGTTTACTAAGTGTTTTCTGCATCTAGACTTACTAATTTTGAAAATAATTGAACCAGTGATAATTTAGTATATCAGACTGGAATGGCTTCATGAACTCATTAGTTCATAAAGACTTTTATAAAGGTTACTCAGCTCACAATTGTAGAACTTTATTCTACAATGAAGTCCATTTGTACATCAATAAAACTAGACACATAATACAATATTACGAAACAATTCATCCCATTCAACATAAATGAATTTAGTCCTACCTGATCAAGGCCTGGACTTTTGTCAGGCATCCATGATGCTGTGTGAGACCCTTGCAAGGCCTTTATTCAGCTGTCAGTCAGCTGGGGACGATAGAGTGCAGGGTGGCCAAAATGATCTGAGTGGCCTACTTTACCCTTCTCTCCCCACCCCCAAACTGAGTACTTACTTTCAAGATAATGATACAATAAAAATAAGTTATCTACATGCCTATTTCTTCTACCTGAATAATTCTGTAATTTGACTCGAATTATTAAAATTATAGACAAAACAATCTCTTTACATCAATATTTAACTGAAAATATTTTCCCTATAAAGACATCGGAGAAAATAAATTCCACAGCCACCTGAGGCAGCTTATTTGGCTACTGCATTATTTTTGTCAGTGTTAAAATTTTCTTGAGGATCAACATTACACAATCTTGTGGTTTTAAACCACTGGATGCCAAAGTGCATCATAAATGTTTCCATTAATGAATGGAGATTCTTTAGCTTCTTTCCTTGAGTGATAACCTCCTACACCCTCTGAACCAAAAATGCATTATGGTCAAGGGGCTGCCATTGAAAAGAAATGCTACCTTCTGCAATTAGATGGAAAACCTGCCCTCAACAACTATCATCTTCTTTATTAAATGTCTTTACAAATTGTCAGTATAAAGCAGCTATTGGAGCTAGTACTTACTGCTGGTGAGATGGCCAATAACAATAGAATACCTATCCTCCCCCTCTGCACATCTCTAAATCTCTGTAGTATTGCAGAAAGCTAAAGATAAGAAAGCAAAGCAAAGTCCTATTGTATTAGTGCGATCCACCAGCATAACATTGGTTGGTACTCCCTGGTGTGGAGAACATAATGAATTATAATCATAGCTAGGATATGAGATTAAATTGGCACAAGAGCTTAACTCACTCAAATGGGATTTTGACTTCTGTAAGTAGCCAACAACTTTAATTTTATCCTGAACTACCTTGGAAAAGCCATGTGCCTGTGCTAGAAAAGCAGAAGCTAAAGATGCCCTTAGATACAGTCTTTAAGCTGCATTTCCATTTTTATCCCTACTAGCACCTTCTTCCTCATAATCCACAGAAATGCATGACTACTTCCACGTGCAAAGCAGTACTATGGAGCAACAGAGGTTTTCTGAATACTGCATGACGAACGGGTTCTGAAATTTGAATCATTTTTTAGAAGGGCTTAGAAAGAAACATATACAAAGTTTTGAAAGTGGCACTGATGTCCACATAAAAGCTCTTTAATAATTTTAGAATACAGCTTGCAAATTAACTACCATGTTGTTTCTGAAGAATTTAATCAGTAATTGATGTTACTGTCACCGTGAACATAATAGGAAATTATAATCAGATGCAATGTTTTAATTCTGGTCATAGTGCCAAATGTGCAAAGAGATAATTAATTCTGCTCCAAATGGTCATAATGTTCAGAAATGTCTGTTTTATTATCTTCATATAGAATGCTGGAGAAAAAAAAGTTTTAATGATACATTGTATAGATCCATCATCAAGCTATATTAAACAAATTTGCAACTGGTTCATAAGTCATGCTCATGCTAAATCATAATAGCTCCATGCTTCATTTGTTGAATGTGGCCTACGGATTCAATACTCTTTTTTCCTACTCTTCGAATAAACCAGAGAAACAAACCCAAGAAAACTATGTTTTAACCAGGCTTGTTCCACTCAGAATAAACCAGAGTTCCAATTTGTCTAATATTCTATAATAACTATACCACACTAGCTGCATCTGCTTATAAAACTCAGCACTGTCCATTAAGACAAGTGCTCTGGATACTTAGGATGTAGGTATTTTTGTGCAGAATTCTGTTAATATAGAGAAAAACATTACTTTTTAAGGATTATATAAGTGCATTATTTCTTTAAAATTAAATTTGAAACAGGAAGCATTCATAATTATGTCTGGTTAAAAATATGACACAAAAGTCCTGACAAATATATATATATTTTCAATAAAAACCTTGTCTGGTGTTTAAAACAGCAAAAGTAGAAAAACATTTGTATGTAAAAACAATTTATGCAGGCAATGATTCATGGTAATGAAAATTATATTCCATAATTTATTTCTTCTGCATTAAAAAAAAAGTTGGGAGTTCAAATGAGTGTCCTCTTTTGCTTCTTTAATAAAAGGATTATAAAGGACAGAAGTTATCAGCAATTCAGTAAGCTCCTTTCCATAAAACATCAACTAATCTGGGATTAGCAAATGAACATAATGAGTGTGTTTCACTAATATAGCATGTTAAGGATGATATATACAGAATATGTACATTATATATAAACATTTACACAATCATTAATAAAAGCTAACACTTTTACATGATATATATAGTAAAGCAAGATTTTTTTTTGCAAATTAGAATGTATATTATTTTTGTACAGTTATTTACAGATTCAAATTTAAAAAGCACTGAATATGACAGATGCGGAAGTTTGAATATATTTTCAGGTAGTACTCTGTAATCTTTCCATTGGCAGAAATAACTTGCAGACATTTCCCGCAGCTAGCTAAGAATCTTTCTATTCTTGGTTTTAGAATGTTCTTTTTTTGTAGAACTCTCCTAGCTCAGATTCTTAGGACTCCCTGCATGTATGTATCTTTGATATCCCAGTTTTATAATATTAAAATCTGGAGATTATGAAGTCCATTTCAAAGTCATTTCTCTTGCTTTTCTGAAAGTATTTCATGGGTGATTTTGAGCTATGTTTTGGATTTCTGACTGACATAACCAACCTATTTTCAGCTTCCATTTCTCTAATAATTACACTAACATTGTAGAGCATTAGTTTCTAGAATATGATGGCATTTAGTTGAATCTATTCAATTAGTAAAGCCTTTTCTTCATAGTCAGTGAGCAGGTGTACAACCTAACTACATTAAATGGGAAATCAGCAGAACATAATTTAGATTACTAAAATGCACTTTATATGGAACTAACCTAGAAGGCAACTCAAAAGTTGTAGCTAATAAAAATGTGAAATATGCATTTGTTTTACAGGAGCAGTTGTACTGGTTGCTGTATTGGCTTCTGATAAGCTTCCATATTAAACAATATTTTATTTGAATGTACTATTGAATTAGCTACAGTTGGCTGCCATACATAGCATACTAAACTATACATCATAGTTTAAAAACACCACTGGATTCATACATCAACTTTTAGTTTAGTTTATCTTAAGATGACAGTCACACACCAAATTCAGAAAAGAGTAAGTACTAATGCAAGTCATATGTTAATTTCTAATAGCATGTCTGAACTACTAGAAACTTAAAAAAAATCTATTAGTGAAGCCATGTTTGTTTGTTTTTTACTTATTTATATACTTTATAGGTCGCCTGAAACAGAGTCAATTCTGGACAGCGAGAACCACTTATAACCTTAACAAACGGGTTTTCAAGCAACATCACTACATAATAACAATTTCCTACATTAGATTTCAGGAATTCAGCTTCACTCAGCCTTCCATCCTTCCGAGGTAGGTAAAATGAGGACCCGGATTGTGGGGGCAATATTCTGAGGTATATTGGAT
>JANHFL010002025.1:43942-54438 GCA_032468155.1 Oxyrhabdium leporinum | reverse complement strand
GATCTCCCAAATGAAAACTAAATTAGCAGGTTCAGACTGTTAAATGGTAGAAACCAATAAAGCAGGGGCGGGCAGTTAATTTTCTCAGGGGGCCACATCAGAAACTGGGGTTGTTATGGAAGGACCAGCCACTAGACTGAACTTAATTCTGCCACCGATGCCCATATGTTGAGGGAAGAGGAAACATTGAACCTCTCCCCAGGCTGACTGCTGCTCTTCTGCTCGTTCACCAGCTGACTAAAAGAGCACACTTGGCTTCCCTCCCACCCCACATAGTCGCATATATATTTTATTTTGTAACTTCCAGTTGACCTCGTGGGCTCGACAGAGACAGCCCAAGGGCCAGATGTGACCTGGAGGCCATAAAACATCCAGGTCTGTACTATAAAGCTCTCCAGCATATGTATAAAGATCTGTAGACAATACTCTAGAACTCACTCCTTTTTTGTGCATTAGAATGTTTCTTCCAATTTGTAGATAGAACCTTTAAGATAAGTTGAACTTGCTACTTACCAACTGAGTTGTAAAATCGGGAAGTAGCTGTTTGTCCCGTTTTGCTTAAGTCTTAGAGGCAGTAATCAAAGAAAGAGGAATGGTAAATCTGTCTAAGGATTGCACATAGGTAAATGGGAACAATGTGGGGAAGCAAATGAAAGTAGAAGCAGACCTCACTTATCATCCATTCGTTCAGCAACTGTACAAAGTGATAATAGTTCTGAAAAAAATAACTTTATGGCTCATTTAAGACCTTTTCATGAACTTTCAAAATATTTCAGGTGGCTAATAATCATCTGGGTCATCTTTAATATCCTTAATATCATATTCAGCAATCTTTAAAAGCTGTTTATCCAGTTAATACTAGGAACTAAATATATAACCTCTCAAATTAAAAAGTTTAGTTGCTTTATCATAAAACACTTTGAATGTTAAATTTAGAGAATTAAGTATTTATAGTTGCTACTTTCAAAATCCATGAGAAAAAATGACTATCTAAAGCTACATTAAGTAATTAAAAATTTAATTGACCACTTTAAAGTAGTTTTAGAATACATTAATGCAAATAACTTTTTTTCATAAGTCAAACGTATTAGCCACTGATCTGGATTTTGTTTAATTTAATTTACTCCTGGAAACAAATACTTTTCTATTTTTTATTTAATTACCTTTGATAAAGAAATACTGATTACCATGTTAGTTAAAGCTTTATGTTTGAAAAGAAGTCAGTGCATTCTAAATAAATTATGTTTCTTACAGCTTCAATATTTAATTAGCTGTTTTCAATCTGAAATGTATTAGTATTTATGTTTCACTATTGTCTCTTAGGACATTAAGTGTCTCTAGTTTCATCAGTGTCATCAGACTTCTGTTAGCTGTCCAGACAAGAAATAGGTTTCCAAGGACAGTAAAGTTCTGTTACATATATGTAAATAACAAATTTAGGTTACATATATGTAAATAACAAATTTAATGAAATCATTATGAAACAATTCCAGCGATTGCTGGATATAAAATACTAACCACATTTATAGACCAATCATGGTTCAAAGCTACCCTACTTGAACATGATGGTGAGTTCAACCTGCCTCTTATTTTGAAAGCAGAATGATCTGGAATCTTCTTTTTTGGACCTGTAGCAGTTCATTCTTTAAGTGGAAGAGCAGCTAATTTTGAAACCTATTTTCAATCCTAAATTGGTTTCCAGATATATATTTTTTGACATCTGCTCTAACATTGTTGTTTTTATACTGTTCATTTTACAATACATACTTCCTAGATTCATGCTTCTCATGAGAATAAAACATTGACCTTCAAAAATAAATGGACAGCTTAAAAATTAAAATATAAACATAAAAAAGCAAATCATAGAAAAATCAGCAGTTCTTGTTACTAGCTTCTTAATTTATTGGTATTTATTTCTTCCTAGCTTTATTCTGCTTATCTTTATAAAGAACTCACAAAAAACTTTATAAAAAGAACTTTATAAACAGAAAAAGACCTTTATAAAAACGTAAAAAAAATATAAAAGGGATTTTTAAAAAAAAATGTATAAAGAACTTATAAAAAAGACTTGACATCTCACAGGAGGGAGCAAATATTCACAAGGGATTAAACACACACAACACACTACCCTTCCAGGATATTCTCATCAGCAGAAGAAACACAAGTCTATCAAAAAATAATCTGCACTAATTAAGCACTTCATTACTAAAGTAACCCAATCTCCCAAAAGAGGATTTGGGTAAGAACATTATTCAGATGAGTACAAACACCCTAAAGCACCCTACAGGAAACATTGCCCTAACAAAGGAATTACCAAGGATAAAACCACACTTCTCTAACTCTAACGGAACAAGCTACTATGGTATATAAACAGGAAAGAAACACCACACTTACTAGCACTAATAATGTTACATAGTTGGGTAATGAAATGTCTGCAAACAACCAAGCTCAGAGAACACTAATGACTTCCCATTGTTATACTTCAGTTATCTAGATTTTTTTCTCTGCAAACTCTTGGAGCATGCTATTCATTCTCACTGATTTCAAAACTAGTAAAATGGTTGGATTTTAATTGTTCTTAATTTCTTTTGCTTCAAGCTGGCCACAGCAACTTTTAACCAGGTGTTGATGAAAGTAACCAAAAATAACATTTGTAGCCCATCTAGGGTGGGAGTATCTTGCTACAGTAGTCCAGACTCCTATGACTATGCACATATAGATAGTCCTTAACATAAAACCACAGTGGGGCCCAGAATTTTGGTCGCAAGTCATTGCAGTCATGTTGAGGCACCATGTGACTGAACTCAACTTTGCAAATGCTTTTTTGATGGTCATAAATCAACTCACTGCAGTCGTTAACTGAATCACATCATTGTTAAGTGAATCATGGGATTGTTAATCTAACCACATGGTCATTAAACATATCCAATGGGCTTTTTTGCCATTTTCCGCTTGAAAACAACAAACAACATTGCAAATTGTGGTCACATGACCATGGGATACTGGTTGTAAATTGAGCTGGTTGCCAAGTGCCAAAAATGCAACCACATGCCCATAGGTGTGCGTGTGTGTATGTGCTGCAGTTGTAACTTTGAGAATAGGTTGAAGTAGCTTTGCAGGATCCAATCTGGATAGGTTACTTGGACCAGAGACTTAGTTTCCTGAGCTTTCGGACTCTTCCTGGAGCCTATCCTCAGGGAACTTCTGTCTACTGGAACATGTCTACCAGAAAGCTCGGAAGACTAAACCTCTGGTCCCAGTAACCAACCCAGATGAGATCCTGCAACAGTATCCTGAGAAGTAGCTTTTTTAAGTCTGTCATAACTTTGAATGGTCTTTAAGTGACCACTCATAAGTCAAGGGCTACCTGTACTGTAATATGCTCTACTGGGGCTGCCTCTGAAAACCATGAGCCAGAAGCTGCCAATGGTCCAGAACACAGTGTCCAGCGTGCTCATTTACCCCCTAGCACTGGATGGAAGCACATTGTATTTATGCTGGAGACCTACAGTGGCTAAGAATACACTTCCAGGTATACTTTAAAGTGGCTGTTTTCACTTATAAAATCTTTCATGGCTTGGCACCAGGTTATCCTCAGGAGAGCAACTGGCGGATTTGCTGGGAATGCTCTGGGAAGGATACTCTAGGGTCAGCCCTTAGAATGTCCTTCATTAAAGCAGTAAGGACAGTACCAGTCAGAAGCTCCATTACTAGGGCAGAATACAGGTTGGTGATCAAGACATCATTCTTTATGGTGGTATAAATTCTGTCAACTCAAGGACTGGAGGTGTAATATATTTGTGAGTGTGTATGTGCATGTGCATGTGTGTGCTTTAATGTGATCATGAGCAGTCCTCAGAATGTTGAGTGAATTGAGCCATTGTGGCTCATACCATAGTATAAAGATCAGATTGTGTGCAAACCTGATCAACTACTATTAATTTAATTTGCTTTTGTTTAGCTTAAATATTAAATTAGCTCTGAAGTCAGCCAATGTAGAATATACCTGTTGATATAATAGAATCTAAGACTGAATTAAGCCCCATTGATTTCAGTAGATTCACTCTTTAAATACAACTAAGTGCTGAACTAGCTTTGAAAGATCATAATCAAATAGACTCAACATGCTTGTAGAATGAAGGTTCCATATTTTATATTATCAAACGAGCAAGATACATTTTTCACTGCTCTTAATATTGATTTACCATTGACTTGTTTCCTTGGCACTAAATGATCAATTCCACTTTTTCAGTACCTTTATTTCACTGATGTTACTACATAAACTGTTGAGAATTATGATTTTAGAGGCTTCAAAAAATTGCTTAATAAAATGTATCTTATTTTCCTTGCACTGAACCCTTAATTTACTACCCATCATGCAATTTCAGGGTAAGCAGTGTTATATTAAGCATAGAAAGGGAGTAAGAAATAATTAGCCACAGAAATTAAGCATGAGATAAAAAGAAAAATAATATTTATACTAATTCTGTTTACCACAATCACATTACTGTTTTGCAAACCGCCCTTGCATTGCATCGTATATTCCCTTCATTTATAGAAAGTTTATTTTCATCTCCTATTCCAAAGCTAAAAGCATAAAATTGTTGAAAATAAACATACTTTACACTATTATTAGAAGAACTAAAGTTACAAATAGAAAATTCTTTTATTTTGGATTATGCATTTAATTCCAAACATAAGGACCTTATTGCTTTTAATTACAGGCTTGCATTTTGTGATAGTTTTGTTTTTCCTCATTCCTGGTGATTCCATTCAGGTTTAATCACACTGTTGTACTATGCCCTGTGAACTACATTGCTAGTACTCCATTAAAAATGTAGGTCTTTCTACTCCCATCTCTTTACTTTCTCTTTCATGTTTCTCTACTTGTAAACATCTTATTGAAGTCCCTATTGGATGCATTTAGGTTGAAAGACAAAATCCTCTTTTGAGATGCCAATTTTTCCCTGCAGTCCATAGTGACATTCCATTCCTGTTATCATCTCTGCAGGTTTCTGTCAGTGTCTTTGTTTCTTTCTCCTACATTTTTTATTTTTGAATCCTTTCTGCCCCCATTTCTAATAGAATGTACTTAGCCTGGAAATAATAAGGAAAATTTTAGCTGTCCCAGCAGTTCACACAGGACTTCAGATGCATGTCATCTATCAAGGCTAATGATACCCAGCTGGAAAAAATTGGTATCAAATCTACTGTGAATTCAGGGAGATAAGGATCAATGCACAAGCAAATATTCTGTTATCCTATTCTATTTCTGATGTTTCAGCAGATCATAGTTATTTCCACAAAGAAACTTAATTGTAAAGGTCATATCACTCTCCTGGCATCATTGACTGTCTAAGGGAATCTGGTTAAAAAATAATATGGTATATTATTCATACTGTCTAGAACTGACTACTTAAGATATTTCAGTTCAGAATACAAAGACTGACTATTTCTCTGTGCCTGCATTCTGATAATTCTTAAAGTTATCTTGATTTTTAAGTTTTACATTTTTGGAATTTTTGAAAATGGTTGTTTGCTATCTTGAGCTCCATTTTGATATAATCTGAATGTAATATAGATTTAAACTTCCATCAATAAAAATAAAAAACTGGACAATTATGAAATGTGTACTTGATTAAGAAATAAATATATGAATACTTTTTGGCTTTTATATTGTGAAAAGGAGAATGAATGTGTTTGCTTATTTTAAGATTCAGTTATAAAATAAGTAACAGAACTCACAGGAATTTATTTTTGATTGTGTAGCATGCTTCTACTAAAGCCTTCAACATGTTTCTTAACAAGAACAAATTGCAGGTTTAGGCTTAGGAGTCAATCAAAACCTTCTATATTTTTCTAAAAGAGATTCTAGAACACATCTAGTGTGATTTAAATGGTCTTCCCAAGATAGTCATGTTCATCTTGAACTTATACTTCAATTATTGATCTGAATAACAATCAAATATGCATCTCTGGTCCATGACAGAGAGTTGTTGATAGATTGATTGGGAAGTTGTCTTTGAAAGCAAAAATCTTCTCTGGATTTTCATATACTGTTGCCAATATAAAGCCTTTATTACTGCTCCAAAAGCAGCTGTTCTGCAACTGTATTTTCTGCAAAAGAGGACTGTAGGAAATACAGTAATGCATTTACAGTAAATATGAAATATATCAAGATACATTTGATTTGTTGCTTAGCAGCCAAAGCAAATTATTCAAATCAAAAATAAAATAGATTGAACATTATGATAGCAAAGTGATTTAACTTCATCTTGTATTTTCATGTTAAATAATGGCTTAACAGAATCAATTTATGTTCTTTGAAACATTTTTAAAACTATTGCAAATAAAAGGTGTGGAGATGCTTATAAATGCTTTAAAATATTCACATTTGAAAATATGTTATCATAATACTATCCATCTGATGCAACCTGAACACATGATTGTATTAAAATTCTGAGCGTAATGATTTAGGAATACCTTCTTGCTACCTTGCACTCATAATTTCTGTCACTTGGAAAATCTTTACCTAATTTAATGTTCGGAAGAACTATGAACAAGTATAAATGCATTATCATACTATAAAAGGACAAATGCTTGATTTGTGCTCCTGTAGGGAGATGCTTTACTTGGGAAAGAAATTTCTGTAAAAAGAATATTTTTAGAGTGCAAGTGTGAAGTATGAAGATGACCTTGATGAAGATAGGCCAGATCTGTTGGAAAGCATAATTTAAATCCAAATGAGGCAGAAAGTACAGTAGCAATGGCTCAGACATAGAGCTTCTGAATTCACATGGGTATAAGAAGGGGAAGAGGTACTTCACAATCAGACTTGTGAGTTTCATTATTATGGCAAATTTTCAATGACAGTACTCCTAACCTTCCTTTCCAGTTGATTCCCAATCTCGGAATCTACCTGTTGGGAGGAGGGCTGACAATGGCTTCAAAGGAAAGATTTTAGGAATAGCAGTAGACTAGGTTATCTACATGTTTGTTGTAATGCTAGTATTCTTTGGGTCTTTTAATTGTTATTGGTGCTATTAATTAAAAAGCATTGTATATTAAATGATGGTATACTTTTTTTTACTATATTTAGACTTGAGAGTCATGCTGGATGATAGGTACATCATTTGTACATCAATCCTATCTATCTGTATAGATTGAGGTTATATGACATAATTGAAATAGTGTCTGGGTTACAGACATCTACATTGAGCTGTCATGTTAGCTCTTTACATACTTAGCTCACAGGTATGCCACACAAAAAAACCCTATTGATGGCCCATAACCAAGAAATCTTCATATTTACAGATGGAATTGTCATCTGTGTAATGTGCTAGTTAGCAAATATTCCATATGTAGTAGAAGAAGGACTTAAGAACCCATTTATCAGGCAGGAAAACAGTAGTTAATAACCAGGATGGTTGAGCTTAATACAGTAGTTAAATGGTGTCATTTAAAAAAAGTCTAAAAAATAGATGCCATCTGGTTAGTAACATCTCTATTTATTGTCCTAAGTATCAGATAGAAGTATGTAAAGTAAAAAATGTATATATTTTTTTAACTTGTTTCCTATTTTGATCACATAATTTCCCATTGTTCCAGCTATATAGTGTAACAAAAATTTTAACCAATTTTATCATGCATTGTTTTACTTATTCTTCTGTTTCAGATTTCAATAAAGTTTATACATTTTAGCAATCATATGTACATCATTTGTATACAATTCTGTTTCAAAGTCAGTCTTACAATATTCAGCTTCATAAATGCTTTATCTACTTTGAATCTTTCTTAAACCTCTAAGGAGGAAAACTATTAACAACTATGTCTGCCATCAGTTGATGTTGGTTTGTATTCCCTTTGACAGAATTCTAGTATTTCATGATAAGTTAGCCATTTGTGTTTGTCTATTATTTCTCATCATTATTTCTATTCCATATTCTCAATTGGCATGTCTAACATAATCTACATTTAAAACTTGCATTAACCTTGACTTTATTTTGCAACAATTATCAATGTCATTGGAATCTTAGATCATGTCCTTCTAACTCCAAAAGTCTTCTATTTCCCAGCAACACCCACTCTTTCATCCAAACCAAATAGCAAGCTGCAAATACAATTTCAAGTTGGGAAACCCATTCCTTCTCTTTTCTTTGCATCTTGTAAGACTTTATATTTAACACATGGTGTTTTCCCTTCCCTACAAACATAGATATATCCTTCTGCTATTCATTAAAGGGTGCATCAGTTGTAAAACCAGTGTAGTCTGAAAAAAATCATTCTAGGCAAAGCATTCATTTTTATCACAAAAAATTCCCAATAATAACAATTGTAATTATTTTTTTAACTGCATTCTGTGTCTCAAACTAATTATTTTGAAATAATATCCAATTTGCATTTGTCATCTTTATACCCATACATTTGACTAAATCCCGTTTTTATCAATCCTGTTTGATCCTCTATTTTGATATTTTTTCTTAACATCATATTCTGTTTGTTAATCTTAAAATCTGTTAATGTATCAAATTCTTTTAATTTTCCCATTAATGCTTTAATTCCCTTTAAAGGATCCTCCAAAACTAACAAGATCAGCTAATAATAGTGCTTTAATAGTCTCTGTATGTCAAATAATGTCCTACATGTCATCCTTATCTAATATTTTTGGTTTTGCTTAAGACTTCTTTATAGCTTATTTGCTTGTTTGTCCGTGTTATATAATACTTTAATTTTCAAATAAATTTTCTTTCAATAAACAGTATAGGGAGGCACAGATACCAATATAAGGTTGTAGCATTTCATTTTTCATTTATACTCTTGATACAAGTGTGTAATTGCGGCTCTTAGGATCTAAGCTTGAAGCTATATTGCTCATGAATTATTCTGTTTTATCTGGAACTTCTCTCTTTAATGCATCAAATCAAATACATGATTTTCATATCATTTACTTTGAAAAAATGCATTTTATACAGACCTTTGGCATAGCACTTACTTCTGGAGCTTTGTCAATTAATACACAATTAATTATTTACTTCAAATACTGTACAGTCTATGGTGATATAAACTTGTCACATTTCTGTGAAAAGTAAATTTATGAATATAGCTAATATATTGCAAGAAATGCACTTGACAACTGTGTAATTAATTTCATCTGCTTTTCACATGCAAACGTATAATCATGACATCCATTAATATTAGAAAAAGGCTACAAATTCTTTGTACAAAATATTAAAAAGCTTACCTACAAATTAGAAAATGTAAAAACTGTATAAGCTGGGCATTTCAAAGTAAAACCTAATGTATCTTATTTGCTGCTTTTAAAATATTTCTCAGATGTACTGTTGATGGAGCCCAAATATATATGTGGCATATATGTGTTAAATCAAAGTTGGCCAAAGAATCTAAAAACCTGGATTGGGGGGATTGCTGAATTTTATCTTCTCTGCTGTTCAGTAGTGAGGTCTCAGTCTGTCATTAATTTGTGGAGGTCGTTATTTTAAATTGTGAAATAGCCCTTCCTACATCTATCCCACATGTCTAGGGGTATGCAGAATGGCTTGACTGCAAAATATTTCGTATATAATTCAAAGGTTTGTGTTGATGACCGAATAAAACATGATTGAATTATGTTACATTGAGCCAAGTTCTACCCTTGATTCCAAATGAATTCCAGCCCCAAGTGAATTCTAGGGGGAAAAAAGGACTGGTGATTGGACCTTGGCAGCGTAGCTTCACATTGTAAGTCCTATATTAGCTGAAGTTTTCGGGTACCAAGCAAAGATTTATGCTTTGTTAGCTCGCATGATCCAATGACAGATGAAAGCATTGTCCATAATAAGGGTATATGCATGTGCCCAGGGCAAGGAAGTGCGTCCAGACTGAACCCGGAACAGAAGTGGGTTGTTCCAATATTCATACCAGTAGCAGCAGCAGAGTTTTGGCTCCAACACAGGGTTTTCCTTGGTGGCCCCAGACCATCCATATATTTTAGCATAACATGTTTGAAAAAGCAGGAGGAAGGTGCTGTCTGATGGCTTGCTATTATTGAGGAACATTTTAATCTGCATAAGAAGAATGTGACACAAGAAGTTAGGTGCATCTGTATTACGTTTTTAAAATCATGTCTGTATACAGTTTGCAAAGGAAAGTTTTAGGTGAGAAAAAAACAAAAAGTGGCAAACATTCTTTCTTCTAGCCAGTTCCCTGTTCTACTCTAAAAATTGAAAGATAAAAGCTAGCAGAGAACCTGGGCATTTTGAGAGTACACAGGAGATTTCAAGATACTATAGAAGAAAAAGGTATTGCTTTCTTCTTTCATTCCAATTCTTTTGCAAGCCTCAAACAGTACTACAAAATTCTTGTTTCTGATTGGCTAAAGCCCTGAACAAGAAAAATTCTGTAGGGATATGGAGTATCACTGCACTATTTTATTATCTCCTCTTGTATTTTCATAAATTGCATTGTGGAATATAATATCTCTCTCTCTCTCTCTCTCT
>JANHFL010002025.1:33019-43521 GCA_032468155.1 Oxyrhabdium leporinum | reverse complement strand
CTGCAGGGAAATTTAATTACAGGAGGGAAGTGGTTAAAATATACTTTTATACATTCTAAAAAATAATTACTCATGTTATACAATCAGTCAGGTATATTATGAACACAAACATGAAATCAAAAAGCAGCATCTCAGCAAATATCTATGCTGGAACTCAACACCACTGCATCATGAATTTTCTGCAGTTTAGATACAAGGTTTAAACTTGCTGTTTTTGCTTTTTTATCTGTTCTTTGCAAATGCAGGACCATCTTTCAGCATGAGTTTATATTTCATGGCCCAGATTTACTTTACACACACGTAAAAAAAAAGTTTAAATCTTTTGAACTATGTCACAAATCTCTGCTGTTGTTCTAGTTTAATTTGGCATGTAGCTATCTTGGATTAATTTAGTAATCCAGTTTTTACACAAGTGAACAGATTTATTACATAATCTGTATTTAACACAGGACATTCTTGCCATGTATTGTACAACTTTAGAACGTTTCTAGAATTTCTCACAATTTATTGATTTTTTAAAAAGCTCTGTTTATTCTTTGTTTCCTTAATTATGTCATCAAAATCTTCTTATAAATTAACTAATGCTAATTTAAATATGTCAAATTACCTATCTTCAGTGTCTCCTAATCCAAGAAAATGAAATGGTTTGGAAGCAAAATGAGATTACTTTAAATAAAAATTAAACTTAAAAAATAAAATATTTAAAGTGGGAAGCTTTTCATAAATATTTTGTTGAAAAGTAATAACAGTTGCTAAATATCTGTGAAAGAATTACTCCTCTTTTGCGCAAAGCATAGATGTGCTTTTGATGTCTCTGGAGTGATATGCGTGCAGTTTTATAACTAGAGCAGGGGTGTCAAACTCAATTTCATTGAGGTAAGCATCAGGGTTGTGTTTGGTTTTGGGGGGCTGGATGGGTGTGGCCGGGGTGGGCATGGGCGTGGCCAGCTCTGTGTCACTCATGTTGGTGCTTGTAATGGCCCGGGAGGACCTGGGGGAATCCATTGTCTCCAGCAGATGAAGGTGAGACCAGGGAGAGGGCCAAATCCTTGTCCTCAAGAGGAGCCTTGCTGTCCCTCTCAGGCCATGCGAAGGACCCCCCTGGATGGTGGCACAGGCTGTCCAGAGTCCTAGTCAGTGGGAGGCAAGTGCCCAGCCCAGCCCTCAAGCTCCCAGGGCACCGGGACCCCACAGCCCAGCCCCGCTTGCCCAAGGAGGTGCCCAGATTCACTTACCTCCTCGAGGTTGCTGCTGCTGTCCTTGCTCTCCTTGGCCACACGAGGAGACCCAGCTTTGTAACCAAGGCATCCTCAGCAATAGGATGGGATACCACCAGGAGAGGTCAGGAGGAGGAGACAAGGGGATGACAAAAGGACAGCAGAGCTGGTGGCCAAGTGCTAAGGCATGATTTCCCTCAGACCCTCCCTCCCTCTCATTATAATCTTCCTTCTTTCCTTCCTTCCCTCCCTCCCCCCTCTTCATTTTCCTTTCTTTCTTATTCCTTCCCTGTTTCCTTCTTTTTTCTTCCTTGCTCTCTTCCCATCTTTCCTTTTTCTTTTCTTTTTCTTTTTCTTCTTTCCCTTTCTCCTTTCCTGTCCCTTCTTGGATGCTCAAATGCAAAAGTAGAAACATTTCTCGATGCCTCCTTGCCTTGTGATCAAATGCCATTTTTGCTAGTAGTTTGTTTTGCTAGCACTCTGCCAGCAAAAATGGAGTTCACAGTGACCTCCCCCAACATGCTGCCAGCAAAACCCTAACCCTAGCCCTCCTCCAGCATGCTGCCAGTGAAAGTGGAGCTTGTGGCAGCTTCCCCCAGCATGCTGCCAGCAAAACGGAGCTTGGGGAGGTGCACATAGCCCTCCCGAGTTCCATTTTCAGCTGCGACGGCCTCCACCAGATAGTAGATCAGCTCCCAGCTGAGGCACCATGAGCCAGTCCTTCGCTGTTTCCAGAGTGGCCCTGCATGCCAGATCTAAGCACTCCATGGCCCTTGAGTTTGACACCCCTGTTCTAAAGTTTGTTTTGAAAGCACATAATCCTTTATTGTTAAAGGTGTCTTCCTGTTAACCTAAAATTTAGATATATTTTTTTAAAAAACCTCTATTTCAACTTTGCATCCAAATTACACATTTGGAGATTGGCTTTTGATGAATAGCTAAATATGGACTTGAGGTATTAGTGCATTTTGTTGTTTAATAAATACTTACTGCTGCATTTTAATTACTATGCAATTGATGTTTTGAACTTTACTAATTATCTATTAAATACTTCATTAATTAAAAATTGAAATCCATCCTGAATATAGATTCCAAAAAGAAATTGTAAGATTTTCTGGTAATGCTGTGGTGGCTTTAGAATATTCTGCTCTTGTTGAGGCAATTGTGTTGAACATTTCTCATACAGACCCAACTTTGCTTTACCTTTGTTATTTTTCACCAGCAGCTACTGATAAATAAATAAGCTCTAGCTTAGCTGGATAGTTCAGATGTGACTTAGCCATTGCTATTTTTTTGTTTGTTTTTTCTTCTTCTTGATGTAAGTGACTCCCAGTAGTTTATATCATAAGAAAATTAATATATAAAAGCATAAGTGAAACATCTGCAGAATGACTCAGTATTGATCCCCCAAAGTCCATAGAACCCAACTATGTACAACAAAACTATGTACAACAAAACTGGGTGCCTGTATTCCAAGAAATCCCAGTACCTCTTATTTCAACAAATAGGCAATAGGCACATGGTGATCATTGACTCTCCAAATGCAATTTGCTGTGTGGGTGCTAAAACAGTGATCACTGAAGAGATGCTATTGACTGTATAGCTATTGAGTTGCAATCATGTTATACGGTCGGTACTGTAAGCTGGCGAAGGTTTCCCAGGATTTTAACACCCCCCCCCAAAAAAAAACCCCCATCCCCACAGTGCGTAAATAGTAACGTCTTTATATTCTCAAATTGTGAAGTGTTTTTTTTCTTCCTCTCTCCCATCCCTTACTGAGTTCTATAGGGAGCATGCAGTCTCTAATTTCATTTTGGTTTATAAATATATTCTGAGTCCCATGTTGAAGTTTAAATCAACTTTTTATTCAATTCATCTGGAAGGAACTACTATGGAAAAAAAGTCTGGCATACATTTTGCAAATAATAATAGAAAATTATAGGGTTAGGTAGATTTGTTTCAAAAGTACATAAAAGAACAGACTGATTAACTCATTGAAAACTGTTTATATTTCTAATTTGTAAAATAGGTTTGCTTATTGATTAATAGATATGGCCATTGTAACATGTTGAAATAAAATTATTATTCATTTTACATATTAGATACATTTAAAAATATTTTTCTTTGCAAATGTGTGCCCCTCTGTTGAGTTTAATAGTTTCATTTCCATTTAAATGTGTATGAGATTACAGCTGAGACCTTAAGTGTTGTAACATATTTTGGATTATTTTGAAAAAAATTGCCTTGATGCTATTTCTTAATCTATGATTATGATAATGTTGTTAATATCATAAACAAAAGTTGCACACCAAAATGAACGAGCAGTTCTCTAAAAAAAATTCCACCTGTCCTTAACATTCTTTGCTTACTGAAGAATACCCAGTTCTCATCAAGATGGATATATAGATGGATTCATCCCAAATACTATCAACTTGCTGAGGAATAATACAATATCCATGCTTTATTCAGTTATAACATGCTTTTACAGTTTGTCCAGGAAATAAAATAACAGATGACAGAGTTGTAAAAAACAGCAGCAATTCTGTCACTCTTGATTTTATTTAAATTAAAAATGTCAACTACATCACTATTCTTTGTTTATTTGGGTGCATATAATCATCTTCAGATGTTTTTTCTTGGAAAATATGCAGGCACATATTTACATATGATGACAAGCAAAATGGCTATAAATTATTCTGCATACTAGCTACCTTTACCACAATACTACAACTAAAACAAGGAAATCTAAACATTTCCTGATTTTTTTTGTACTAACATGCCATATGAAGCCACTTAATCCTTTTTAGAGCCATAGAACCTTTCATTGGAAAATGGTCACAAGATGATGGTACACATAACTATATCAATATTTTATAATTCACATTCATTACATAAAGTGCTAGTTGTCAGATTTAAAAATATTTGGCTTATTAAATTAACTACTGGAGAAGCAGGAATAAAGAAATATAATTCTAATTTCAGAGCAGCTGCTTTCTTGTGATATAATGACAGATTAACCACTTCTGGCTTTGTATAAATAAGAAAGGGAAAAATTGGCTGAAAAGCTTTAATATAGTAAATTATACTATTTAATATTGATTTATTAAATAAGTCTGAAGTAGTAGTATGAATCATTCTTGGAATAATCGGAAAGTATATAATACCTTCATGATATCACTCATTCTATTTTAAGTATCTGATGCAATTTATTATTTCATTAGCTTCTACTTTTCCATTTACCGGTAAATGCCACAATAGGCTAATGCCAAGAGCTGTGCAGTCTTATTTTCCCTCATTTAGTTATTTATTTTGAACATAGCCATTCATTCTGCATATATGGTAGCATGAATTTTGAAATTGGAAACCAGTGTGGTGTAGTAGATAAAGGCACCAGGCTAGAAACCAGAGATTGAGTTCCAGTCCATCTTTAGACATAAAGCTAGTTAGATGACTTTGAGCCAGTCATTCTTTCTTAGTCTTAGGAAACAGGGAAGGACAAACTACTTCTGAAAAAGTTGCCAAGAAAACTACAGGGCCTTATCCAAACAGTAGTTAGGGGCATACAACACACATACACACACAGAGTTTTTTGAGTCACAAAAGAAATCATTCTGTAGATTTCTTTCAAGTTTTAAAAGAAGTTCTAGTCATCACTAGTTTCCTCTCTGCAGCCTTTAGAAAAGTAGCATTTTTGTTAAAAAAAATAATTATTTTGAATTCTAATTCATTTGTGCAGTGGCCAGCACATTTTATAGCATCATGGGGATTGATGATGCCTATAAAGATTAATAAACACTCAGCTCTGCGATTAATGAATTGCAGTGTATTTTGCTGTGTTTTTATGGTTGCTTAAAGAAAATATAAATTCTAGAATACATTTGAAACAAAAATTGTAAATATAATTTAAAATTGCAATATGAAATAGTTTTGAATTAAAAAGCAAGATGTTCTGAAACAGGAGATTGTAGATTTTTAAAAATATATATTTATATTCTGAGCATGTATGTATGTATATTACTGCAGACGTATTTCTTATCAAAATATACCTGTTCTGGTAAATTACAGGCATAAAACTTTCATATCCTCTTTAATCAATCTTGTGTGCTGTGTTGGCTTTGCAAGTCATGCTCCTACACTTTGCATTTGTTTTTCAAGTCAATACTGGAGTGGAAAAAAAAGAGGGTTCCAGGCAAATAGTAAATAGATTTGGTTCCCCCAATCGAATGTTGAAGATATTGAATAATTTATGAAATTCAACTCTTTGATGGTCATGTAGTCCTTCCTGAAAAATTTTGCTCTCTGCTCAGAAACTGGTGGCTGATAGCCCAGTTTGGAGAAGATATTAAAAATTGTGGTGGCAGTACTGCTTTTCTCGACCTATTTGCTTTTCAGCATGAAACAATATCGTCAACCTCTTTATTCAGGCCTTTACTGTGATTTTTCTTGGGAGAAGAATAATGGATATGCAGTTCTGCTACATTTACTTGACCTCAGCTTTTTTTTGATATCATTGACCATAGTATCATATCAGATTGCCTCTGAGAATTAAAGTTGAGGGCACGTTTCTACAGTACTTCCAGTACTACTGGCAGGGACAATTGATAATTAATATTAGTGACTGAATTTTTAAAAAGAACTTCTTTCTTGTCCTCAGTGCTGTTTAATGTCAATAGGCACTCTAGGTGCAATTATCAGGTGATGCAAAGTATTGTGTAATTTTTATTAGGAGAGTCTGAGGTTCTAGGATATCTGGATGCTGTGATGGGCTGGATGAGGCCAAAATAATGATTTCATGGTGTCCGAGTGGCTAATTTCACAGTCCAGAGAATAGGAAATTTACTTATAGATAGGATTACACTTCTCCTTCTACATATTTAATCATTAAACATTATTTGTACTTAAATCAGATATCAAACCTTCAGTGTCCAAGTATTTAAATCCTTTCTAAAAACTGCTATTAAACTCTGTATTTTCCAGTTCTCTAGTATAGAAGTGTCACATACACATATACAGACAAATATGTGTGTGTGGGGGGGGGGGGTGTACAATGCCACATATTTTATTAAAACACCAGCAAATCAACTGCAACCTGATTTCAAATTCTTAATTTGTTAGTAGAGATGAGAATTTAAATTCATGTTACCATTCAGGAGCTTCTCATGCATGCATTGGGTTAGTGTTAGTATATTTGCAAATAATCATGATGAATTGCTGTCTACATTTATCATTGTGTGTTATCTAATAATTTTCAGTGGAGAAGTTAAGCAATAAATCTAAAATGTCTGTTTTTACAGCAGGTTTTCTGCCACTGATTTATCATTTCTTTTCCATATATTCTTTGCTATCTCTTAGCAACCATACGATGGGAAAATTATTTTCTGTATTTTTTACTTTTTTATTTAAGAAATTGCTAGTTATTTAGAACTAGCATGTAAAACATGCCATTTAAGCTATTAAGTCCAAAGCATTGCTTTGTGCAGAAATACAAATTAAAGCATTTCTGACATCTAGCATCCATTTGTTTCAGTGAAGAGAAGCCCACCATTTCTCTATTTAGGTAGTTTTATTGCCAATTTCTTTCAAGTTGAGAAGGTTTTTTCCCAGTGGTAGAATGTAAAATTTACCACCACTGGTTCTATGGGCATGGCTTGATGGGCGGGTCATGTGACTGAGTGGGCGTGGCCAACTGGACGTCATTCGCGGCAAGGTGGGGTGGCACCTTGCTGTGAGTGACATTGAGTTGGCCATGCCCACTCAGTCACATGACCGAGGCTGCAGAGACAGGGCGATTTCCTACATATGCCACAGCCAGTCCCTTTAAGGTACTTAAATTCGATGCTGCCCACCGTCTGGCCCCATGCAAAGGCAGCCAAGCAGGGCTGCTGCCACCACCAAAGGAAAAAGGCTCAACTCTCTGGGTCCTGGTCACTGCTTGCAAGGCAGCTGCCGCAGCATGTCCTTTTAAGATACTTCAATGCTGCCCGCTGTCCAGCCTCATGCAAAGGCAGCCAAGCAGGGCTGCAGCCGCTGCCAAAGCAAAAGGCCTCATCTCTCCAGGTCCCGGTCACTCCACATGCAGAAGCTGGGTGGCGGGTGGGTGGAGGGGGGATCATAAAAGGACAGGCTTTGGCGGCTGCCTTCTGAGCAGCTTCACTGCGAAGGGAGGCAGAGAAGTTCGGACTTGGCATCTCCTCCTTCTCAGCCTCAAGCATACACAGAGAACAAACATGCACACATTTCATGGTGCTGGAGGGACTCGCCCATGCGCAGTCTCCTTGCAGAGGGTCCCACTCCCAGCACCATGAAATGTGTGCATATTTGCTCTGTGTGTATTTTTGAGGCCGAGAAGGAGGAGATGCCAAGTCCGAACTTCTCTGCTTCGCTTCGTGCGGAGTGACCGGGACCTGGAGAGTCGAGCCCTTTTCCTTTGGTGGCAGTGGCGGCCCCGCTTGGCTGAGTTTGCACGGGGCTGGACCGTGAAATGTCTGCGTGTTTGCTCTCTCTTTAAGTACCTTAAAGGGACAGGTTGCGGTGGCTGCCTTCCAAGCAGGCAGGGCCAGCCTTGGTGGTGAACTGGTCCCTTCTTAGGCACCATGGAGCTCACCTTCTGCTCAGGGAGGTGACTTCTCCCCACTGGCGCTTTCCCACCCCAGAGTGCCAAGAGGCCGAATTTTGCGATGCACTCTGGGTCTCTTGGCACTCTGGGGCGGGAAATGCAATGTAGAGGCCGGCACGTAGAGGAGCAGAGAAAGAGGAAAAGTGGCTGTATCCTTCCTTCGCGCCAGCCGTTCTGTTTCCCCCCCCCTTCTCTATCAAAGTGGACCGCTGCGATGCAAAGAAGAGGCCAATGCAAGGGAACTACGAGGAGCAGGGGAAAAGGAAAAGCCTCCTTCTCTCGTGCTGGCTGTTCCGTTCCCCCGCCCTGCTATCAAGTGGCCCGGGCTGCCCGCTGTGCGGCAAAGGAGAGGCCAACACAAGGGAAATACGAGGAGCAGGGGAAAAGGAAAAGCCTCCTTCACTCGTGCTGGCCGCTCCGTTGCCCGTTTTGCCGTTGCAGCCCCACGCTGCGGCGATTTCACCTCCCCAGATACCCTCGCTTTTCCCCAATTCTCCAAGCATTTCTTTGCCTACCTTATTTCCAGCTCCATCGTGTTTTTCCTTCTTGAAATTCACTCAATCAATTCCAACTTATCGCGAGATCTTTTCCTTTCGCAATAAGTTGGAATTGATTGACTGAACTTTTTTTAAAGGAAACGTTTGTTTCCCTGCACACGATGGCGAGAAGGAGAAAGAAATGCAATGGAGCTGGAAATAAGGTAGGTAAAGAAATGCTTGGGTAATTTGGGGAAAGTGAGGGCATCTGGGTGGTGGTGGGTGGGGAAAACTCTTCTACCCACAAAGAGAAGAAGTTGCTTCCCTTCCCTGCAAAGAAGGCAGGTAAACATGATGGGGCTGCATGTGGAAGGGAGAGGAAAGGAAGGAAGAAGGGAAGGCAGGGAAGGGAAACTCCAGGGACTATGGGGGGGCACTTAGCTAGGCCACGTGGGGACGTAGCGCCAGGTGGGAAGGGAAGCAAGCGGTGGCAGTGGTAGGCAAGCTCCGGGGATCGTGGGGGGGGGGGCACTTAGGCTGTGTGGGGATGCAGCGCCGGGTGGGAAGGAAAGCGAGCAGCAGCAGTGGCAGCCAGAGGCAGGCAAGCTCCAGGGACCATGGGGGGGGGCAGTTAGCTAGGCCACGCGGGGACACAGCGCCAGGTGAGAAGTGAAGCAAGTGGCGGCAGCGGCTTACCCAGGCAGGCAGGCAGATCAGGAGCAGTTGGGCCTCAGGCACGTCATCGTGGGAAGGAGGCAGAGACACTGCTGGAATGGGGAGGCGAGATGAGTGATTGGGCGGGCAGGGGTGAGCGGCGAGTGGGCAGGGGGGGCAGGGTGAGCAGGGGGCAGGGTGAGCAGTGAGTGGGCGGGCAGGGGCGGGATCAGCCAGATGTGATATTTGCCGGTTCTCTGAACTAATCAAAATTTTCCCTACCGGTTCATTTGAACCGGTGCAAACCGGCTAGATTTCACCTCTGCTTTTTTCTCCCCAGCTGGAATTTGTCTCCATGATAGCTAAATCCACCATTTCGTGTTTTACAATGTGAAATAATGAAAAACAGCTCTTAACCTTCAGCATGATATATTTTCAATTATTTGAAGGATGTTATTTTATTCTCCCTCAATTTGTTTCCTCTGAATGCTAAAAATTCAGTCTCTCTTCGTAGTTTCTTGTCTCCTGTTCATCCTCACTTGCCTTGACTGAATCCTCTTAAACTATAGCGCTCCATAATAGTCTTACCAAAACAGAATAAAATGGGAAGGTTATTTCCCATGATTTGAAAATTATATTTCTGTTGATACCACCTAAAATTGTACCTGCCTGTTTTATGCTAGTTCATATTCAGTTTGCAGCTAATTACTATTCCAGGATCTCCCTTTTTTATCCTCTATAATAATACTCTATGAGATATGCTGGTCTAAGAGTGATTGGCTGAAAATCTTCCAGTGAATTTCCATTTCCATGGCTGAGGATACACTTGAATCTTGTCTCCCAGATAGTAGTTCATCATTCTAACCATTACCTCACACTGGCTCTTTTTACTAAGGAAATTACATAAACAAAAATGTTAATCTAGCATCACTTGCTCTTTACAAATCTGTGGTGATTTCTGGAAAATAAAGCATGTTTATAAAACTGTTTTTTAAAGTGTATAAGATCCCTGGGTAGTTCAAGACCATCACAACTGTCTGCAAAATCTAAATTATTTGCCAACCTATATTGAAAGATAATAGAGTCATACAGTATTAAAATCCCATTAAACAATTGTGACAAGCAGTAGCAATGTGTCAGTTTTAAATTTTAATATGATAAATGTTGATAAGTATAACCAATGCAAACAAACGTTATTTTGGGGATCTCCAAAAGTTTTTAAAAGTGGAAAATGGTTCTGGGAGAAAAAAGTTTAAAAAACATTGTTTAAAAGGTCAATCTTTTTAGGATTTGCTCTAGAATTTACTCAGATGTTGGTGTTAGGTTGATTAAGTTTTAGTTTCCCAGAATGATGAAAAACACTCCTCCTCAGATTATCTGCTACTTTACCTTTTTCATAATTTAAAAATACCGTGTTTCTCAGAAAACACGACCCACCCCAATAATAAGCCCAACCCTACTTTTTTGGGGTGGACCTAATTTTGCCCCTACCCCGAAAATAAGCCCGGCGGGGGGTGGGGGTGGGTGCAGGCTGGGGGA
>JANHFL010002025.1:10864-22595 GCA_032468155.1 Oxyrhabdium leporinum | reverse complement strand
GAATTCATGCATGCACATGCATTCATATGCATATGTTAAATCTGTTTAATCTGCAATAGTTAAAAGGTTTTTCTCAGGTAAATTAAAATGCCCCTTAAAATTAAGATTTTGAAATATTCTCTTGCATCTTTCTTTTCTTCCCAACAAAATCATTAAATGACTTTTTATCAACAAAGTGATTCTACCAGGAAAAGGTTAACACAAAGAACCAAATATAAGGGCCAATAATTAAAAAAAAGAAATTCAGATATAGAAGAAACTATAACAGGTTTTCAAATATTTAGCAATTCTGTTTGGATCTTCAGTAAAATACTTAACTGATTAGTCAAAATAATTATATTTAAAACTGTTAGATGTTCAGTATTTGTGGGAGGGTTTTTACATATGTGTATGAAATTATGAATAAGTAACCACTATAATTCAGTGCCATTTTATTCCTGCGATAATATTCTTACACCTCTAGTTGCATTAATCTTACCGTGAACATTTATTCTTTCTCTTGATTAAAATAGTTTTGGAATCCATTTTATTTCATTTATAACATTGCTACAGATTTTCATTTATAGTGCATAGCAGTTATG
This sequence comes from Oxyrhabdium leporinum, assembly GCA_032468155.1. NCBI lineage: Eukaryota > Metazoa > Chordata > Lepidosauria > Squamata > Cyclocoridae > Oxyrhabdium > Oxyrhabdium leporinum. The sequence goes on along the minus strand of JANHFL010002025.1, from coordinate 22,014 downwards.
CAGGTTTTAAATTCTAAACACCTAGAGCTCTGAGCAATGGGGAAAAGAAATACCAGATGCTTAACTGTTACACCTAAAAAATACCTGGGATAATTATTGAGAAAAATGGGATATTTCTTGGATCATGAGCATATAAGCTCTTAAGGACTGGAACAAGCTGCTATTAATGGGCATTTCATGTGTTACTATATACAGGACTCCAATAAAAATACTTATTGAAGTTTCTCCTGGGTGTTAGTTTTAAGTGACAGAAAACTATTGCTTTCAATGCAATAGACCAATATAGATATCATTAATATCTTTATTTTTTAAAGCTTTCATTTTTATTATATGATGTATGTTTAAAATGGAAGTATGATACAACAATCGAAGTCCTTTGAAGCATGTTCATATTCTTAGCCCTATTTTAAAAAAAAATTCCTTTTGCAGGTAAATATGCAGAAGATATCTTTGGAGAACTTTTCAACGAGGCACATAGTTTTTCTTTCCGAGTGAATTCCTTACAAGAACGTGTCGATCGTTTATCTGTCAGTGTTACACAACTTGATCCAAAGGAAGAAGAGCGTGAGTTTTTACAAAAATAGTAGATGCATTACTTTATGGCTTGTACCAGATGTGGTTATCATTTGTAAATATTGGTCCTGAAGACATTTTTATCTATTATTTCCAGTTAGCAGTATAAACAGCCTTTAAAATATGCCATTGAGAATATAAAATACATGATTGAGAACACATAAAAGCTGTTTTTCAGTATCCCACTGAATAATCTGTATTCTGAGAGATCAAATTCCAGTTAGGTCTGTTTAAGAGCAGATTTCAGGAGAAATTTGCCATAAAGTGGTTGCCATACTGATACATGCCATAGCTGAGAGTCCTGCATAAGGCTAACAAATACTGATATAACTGATTTGTAAAAACTCATCAGGTTCTTAATTGATTAGATGAAGAAACTGAAATTTGATCCAAAAATATAAGTGGTGGTTCTCTGTTTCATGATCGCAAAACTAGTTGAATATGAATCTATTTCTTCCATAAAATTATGTTCATGATTTGGATGTAATCCTTGAACTGGTAGTGATATTTAGGAAGCCCTGTGATCAGCTTTTTGAAGCTTATCAATAGAAAGGTAGTTAGATCCTCTGTATACTGCTCTGGGCTCCTTCAGGAAGAAGCACAATATAAAGATAGTAGTAATTGTAATGCAATAGAAAATCATAAGTCAGTGATATTAGTAATATACTAGTGAATTGTGATAATGAAGAACCAGCAATGAAGTTTATGAAAAAATGTGTGACATTTTGAAAGAATGTAGTCTTGTTGAAATGATAGACTTTCTGAAAGGCGGGGGGGGGGGAGGAGGAGAAAAAGTAGCAGTAGCAGTAGCAGTAGTAGTAGTAGTAGTGTAAGAGCTGCTTGGATATAGGGAGTCACCTTACAATTGGGATTGGGATTGCTACCAGGAATTGATACGGTCATAAAGCAAAAATCACACAACTGCACTGACTTAAAATGGAAAACTTGGCACCCCCCTTGTGTTCATTAATTGAGAATCACAGGTCATTAAGTGAATATTCACCCAAGTCCAAGCCATTTTGAGGTCTGTCCCTCCCAGCTCTAAGCCTAAGTAAGAGTGTCATCTTACCCCAGCCCAGTCCCAATTGCCTTCACCGCCCTGCACTTTGAGATCCCTGCCACTCTGTGTTCTGCTGTCCCATCTCACCTTTGCTACCATATTCTTGCTCTTGCTGCTGAAGTTTACCCAGTCTGGTTACTGGGCTGTATGGGGCTGGCTTTGAGCGGCTAAAAAAAAAATTCACAAAGCAGCTTAAAGTAGTCGCAGCATGCCAAACCCCCTTTGAGCCATGGACCCTATGAGGCTAGCTTTGCACAGCAAAAAATAAAAACAAAAAAGCACATAGCAGCCTCTTTAAAGTGTCACTGTGCCCATGCATGTTATTTGGCGATAGCAAAGACAGGATATTAAAGTATAAAATAATTTTATCTTATAATTTATATATTTAAAATAACAATGTTTTAAAAATTATTTTACTCTATTTTTCAAAAAAGTGTAGGAGGCATAAATCACACTTAGACTAAGCTATTGGCATAATCGCAGCAGGAAACTATGGGAACTTGGAATTGAAAGTTAATCAGTAGTGCTTAATATCTCCAGATATTTAAATGCTTTAAGGTAGTTTCTTCAAATGTGTTTTCAAAAAATATTGCTTTGGTTCAACTGAAATCTGATCCGGCTATCGCTATGATCTGGTTACACAAAAACATATCAGTGAAATTTCAGTTATTCCATAAAAAAAGAAAGAATTTAAGGATGTTTTCCCCTGAATTTTATAAATTTTATCCATCCTGAACATGGAAAGAAGGTTGAAAAAAAATGAAACAAATTAGCATGATTACTCTATCAATTTAATTACAATTGCAATCATTTTAATTACCCAAAAAACTACTTACAGTATTTTGCAGTATTAATGTGCCAAGATTTCCAATACCAAACTTACATAACTTGATTCAAAACCAGGACCATTTTAATTCATCTTCTCTCTTAGAAATGTATGGACTTTCTCAGTTAAGAGTATTAGAGTCAATACATTCAGAAAAGGAAAGCATTGGAAGTATTTAATCCTACCAGCTACTGTAGCATTTCCACTATAATATTCTTTTGGATATGTTGAACTATAACGTCTGACATACCTATATGGTCTGCTTAGGGGACACCAGTTTAAAGAACCCCAGTTTATTAGTTCCCATCAGATAAACCCAAGTGCCCACCACAAAATTGCTTTCACAAAAAATAATCAGTTTAATTCAATTTCATGAAACATGCGGTTATAGATTAGTGCACACATTACTAATTAAATTCAATTAAATAAATTATGGGCAACAGAAATGTATGTTCAGTTTTGTTAACTACCTGAATTTATAGTAATATTAGATGTAAGCCACATCCAAGAAACGAGCATGATTGATAAATTACCTTGTAACACATATATGCTTTTCCCCATTATATTATTCTTTTGTTGCTTGTAGTTAATTATTCATTTGGAAGATTTCTTCCATTAGCAAAATGTACTCCATTATAAAGAATCAATTCTGATCAGCTTTGGGGAAACAATTTGGGAAAAATCATTGATGCCAGTAGTCTAACTTATATATTAAACTTTTAACAATACGTTGCATAAAAATAATAAAGTAGTGACAGCTACTCAGCCAATTCAGAACCACATTCAAAGAATCTGTAGCAGCTTATTCTACCATTGTTAAGCTGTTAATTTCCAATTTCACATTGCTCACATTCTCTTTTCACAGCAATTTTAGTTCTAATTTCAAAATTATCATTGCCTTATTTCTGCTAGGTATATTGAGCACAGAATCCTCCACTTTTTTTTTCTGTTCAGTCATGTCCAATTCTCAGAGAGCCTGGACAAGTTTTGACAGTTTTCTTGGCAAGGTTTTTTAGAAATGGTTTGCCATTGCCACCTCGCTAGGGCTGAGAGACAGTGACTGGCCCAAGGTCAACCAAGTAGCTTTGTGCTGATTTCTAGCGTAATGCCTTAATCACTACACCAAACTGGCTCTTTTCTTCCACTTTACAGAATCATAATTGTCATTGTAGTTGACTATGTAGAAGCATTCAAAGCATTGCTCTGAAAACTACGTTGTTTTGAGTTTAACATTCTTTTCCTTGAATCATTAAAGAAGACAGATCTTCCTAAAGGCTTGGCATAACTGCTTTCAAGGCTTTCCCAGATATTTGTTTTGTGCACATGCACACAAGACTTCTGTTAAGGTTGCAATGTAATGAAGCCATTGGAAATGAAGAAACATATCATAGCAATTAGGTAAAATCTTTGACATATGCATAGTCAGCTTCCAAAGTATGTGGCCACTTCAATACTTTAATACTGAATATAGAGATTAATAACACACTAACTATGTAAATAATTATCTTTTCCTCAGTTTCACTGCAAGATATTACAATGAGAAAGGCTTTCCGAAGTTCCACAACTCAAGATCAACAGCTCTTTGACCGCAAAAGTCTTCCAATCCCTTTGCAGGAGACTTATGATACATGTGAACATCCACCACCACTCAACATCCTTACCCCTTACAGGTTATCATTTTAAAAATCTATACCCTATGTTAATATTATGCATTTATTATTTACTTGGATAATAAATTTCACATATTATTAGAGCAACTGATAATTTTAAGATTACATAGTTGACTATCTAGATTACCTGCCTTATATTTGTTTGATTGTTCATCATGATTATATTCTTTTATAACACATAGGCAAATTATTTATATCTATTTCTGGCCTAGCTAATCCTGTACTGCCAATGTCTGGGGAATTCCCCCCCCCACACACACACACACAGTTCTTTGTGTCTTACTGGGAAATGCTAAGGATTTAATTTGGAACATTCTACAAGGAAAGCATGTACAGCAAGTTGTAATGTATAGCATCTTGTCACGCTTAAGCTTGTACTAGAGGTTGGATCAAAGTGTTTGTTTGTTTGTTTGATTGATTGATTGATTGATTTTTATCCTGCCTTTATTACTTTATAAATAACTCAAGGCAGCAAGCATACCTAATACTCCTTTCTCCTATTTTCCTCACAACAACAATTCTGTGAGGTGGGCTGGACAGAGAAATTCACTGGCCCAAAGTCATCCAGCCAATTTCCATGTCTGTGGCGGGACTAGAACTCACCATCTCCTGGTTTCTAGGAAAGCAGTTAACCTATAGGCCAAACTGTCTTGTTATGTACACAGAAGTTCTTTTCAGCAACTAAAGAGTCTTATAGTCAGGTCTAGACCAGATTATTGTTAAAGTGTTTTGTTCGTGATGTGCTGAAGAAGAGGAACCTGTTTCTGGCATTATAAAACATAAAATATTTGATTAATTTGCCCCTGAGCATTTGCTGAGTGCATTTTCCTCATTTTGAAGCATGTTGTTCCATTCTCAAATGCTAACTTTTGTCAACCCATCTGATTAGAACTTTGCAACCAAAATAACCTTTAAAACAAATTATTTAGATCATTAATTTCTATTAAGTTCACCTTTTCCTTATATTTTTCATATATGATTTTATATATTAACGGATTGTTAAATCAGTGCATAAAATTCTGCAATGAGCTTAGCACTCAAGCTCCTTTTCAAAATCCACAAAACAAATAATAGAATTTAAATGGGCATTACATAATGAATTTTACATGGCCTTTAAATATTTAGACATATAATGAAATATTTGTCATGATTTGTGTATTCAATAATTTAAAATTTGGGTCAACTTGTTATTGCCCCCAGATATGGTTATCTATTGAATTAACATAATCTAATTCTAATTTCTGACATTTCTTCAATATGTGCTTTATAGAGCTATAGCGCAGTTTCAGTTATTTTTTGGAGGGGAAATTAAAATGTACCTTTTCCCTTGTGTGTGTACGTAGGTACCTTATATTCTGCTTAAGATTTCATCCTGCTCGAAATGTATTCTTCATTTGGAGATGAGGGTGTTATAATCTCAGATGTTATCACTCTGTCTGTATTTAATAACATTTTACAATGTTGCTTTGTCTTTAGAGATGATGGAAAAGAGGGTTTAAAATTTTACACGAATCCTTCATATTTCTTTGATCTATGGAAAGAAAAGATGTTACAAGATACAGAAGATAAAAGAAAGGAAAAGAGAAAACAGAAGGTAAAAGATACTGCTTTTGACCAACGACACAATGAAACAAAAGTAGCCCCATTAAGGCAGCCATTAAAATCATGTAATTTCCTAAACATAAACATTTGAATAATAAGTTAAGAACTGGCAAAAGTAGTAGAAATGCCTTCTGGAAAATCAGAGTTTCATATAAAAAAAGGGAAGATATGCACAATAGATAAAAAAGAATCTTCACTCCATCAGTTCAGGTCTATGATATATTTTCTTCTCTCTTGACTCTCTTATCTTCCTGTATGATAAATTCTATAATGGAAAATAGAATGGATTAAACTTCTTATGTCCCTGCTGATTTTGGCTTGTATAAGGAAGGATTTTCCCCATTGCTATCAGAGTTAGCATAGTGATTAAAACATATTTTTATAATCATGAGAAAAGTCTTTCTGCAAAGTAGTAAAAATAAATATGGATAGCCTATGAATACTTGTATATAGAGATACTGACCCTTTTGGAAGAGAATAAATTATCTTCCTTAGCTTTAGGTTATCTCTTTCTATTTACTCTCAAGTGGTATATCCAAATCTAGATTGCCTATAAGGCAACTTATAATGGAAATAGGTGGTAAAAAGCAAAAGATATTGTAACATTTGCAACATGTTTTATGCAGTTAGAAATTCATAAACACAAAACAGTTTTCACTTAAACTCCTATCCCTATCCTTCACCTGGCTGTGCTACAGGGAAAGCATAGGAAGATCTCCTTAATGGAATATTTGTGTCATTGTGATGATGGCCAAGTCAAAACTATTGAACACATTATCTTCTACTGTAATTATTACCGAGACATTTGTACTACATTTATGTACCCATTACTTTTATGACTACCAGCCTGTTCAGATCAATTTTACATCCATTTATTGCTTCCAGAAAACGGCTGTTACTGCTTTCAAAGTATAAGTTCTATGTGACAGGATGTAAAATATGGCAGGACCTTAGCCAGGAGATGTTAACTGATAAAAGTATTTAATATACATACTGTGCATTCAGAAAGTATTCAGACCTCCTTCACTTTTGCCAATTTTGTTATGCTGCAGCCTGATTCTACAGTTGTTGAAATTCATTTTTTTTCTCATTAATCTACACTTAGTACCTCCTAATGACAAAGTGAAAACATAATTTTAGAAATGCTTGTAAATGTATTAAAAACAAAAAACTGAAATATCACATTGGCATAAGTATTCAGACCCTTTGCAACAACACTTGAAATTTAGCTCAGGTGCCTCCCTGAATGGAGCAAAGTACAGAGATATCCTCAATGAAAACCTGTTCCACAGCACTCAGGTTCACTTTCCAACTTGACAACAATTCTAAGCACACAGCCAAGACAAACAGGAGTGGCTTAGGGACAACACTGTGAATGTCCTAGAGTGGCCCAGCCAGAGCCCTGACTTGAACCCTATTGAACATCTCTGAAGGGACCTGAAAATAACTGTCCACTGACAGTCACCATCCAACCTGACTGAGCTTGACAGGATTTGCAAGGAAGAACCCAACCCCTCACCAATCCAGGTGTGCAAAGCTTGTTGCATCATACCCAAAAAGACTCAAGGCTGTAATTGCTGCCAAAGGTACTTAAACAAAGTACTGAGTGAAGGATCTGAATACTTATGCCAATGTGATATTTCCGTTTTTTCTTTTTAATAAATTTATAGACATTTCTAAAATTATGTTTTCACTTTATCATTATGGGATACTGAGTGTAGATTAATGAGAAAAATGGGAATTTCAGTAACTGTAGAATCAGGCTGCAGCATAATAAAATTGACAAAAGTGAAGACAATCTGAATACTTTCTGAACGTACTGTATTTTCATCTTAGTGGCTTTTTAATATTCAGTTTTTGTAGAAATGCATAATATTTTAATTTGATTAGGTTTTTATCTCGGAATTTTAGGTTATGTAAGTTTATAAATTTATAGTTTCTGGCTTTTTATATTTTATTCTCGTAGGCATTTAATAAGGCATAAACCTTAGCATTTTGTAGATCTTAAACTCATTAGTTCATAATTTTTAGTTATAGTCAGTATACGTATAGTCATCTTAGCCTTACAGGTATTTTATAGTAAATATAATATGAGATGTTGTCTCATATTATGCACAATAATTCAACGATTACTGAATTATATTGTTTATTACTTACATCTTATATTGCTGAATGAATGACGAAAATGTGAAGGAATTATCAATGACAGTCTAGTTTAAATCCTTGTTGTAATGAAAAGAAAATGAATGTTTCTGGTAGTTTCTGTTATGTGCTGAGCAGAACTCTTTCAGTCTCAGGTTTTCTATGGGTTTTTTTTAATAGCAGAAGAATCTCGATCGTCCTCATGAACCAGAAAAAGTGCCACGAGCTCCTCATGACAGGCGCAGAGAATGGCAGAAATTAGCCCAGGGACCAGAACTTGCGGACGATGATGCCAGCCTTTTACATAAGCATATTGAAATTGCTAATGGCCCTGCCTCCCATTTTGAGACCAGGTTCGGAGGTTTTTAAACTTAGAGTTTGATCCTAGCCCATTTATATGGTTTGTATGAATTTCAAGCTAGTATGTTCTATAATTAGGGGTAATTTTCTAGAAGGGTCCATAATTTGACATTGCTGTAATAGATCATTGCTGTCTGTCATGCCACCTTATATTCATGATTGGACTTGCAGTTTTCCTTCCCATATTCTCCAGAGAGGGCTTTTGAATACCTTACTCTCCAGACAACTCCCTCCTGTTCTTATATGTGGATGTGTGTAAAATAGCAGTGATGATAATGATTGCTATTTGTTTTGGAGTTAGCAAAACTGAATTTAAAATTTCTGTTCCTGCATTCAGTGCACATCTTCAGTGTTCACAGTTTGTGACAGTTACAAAACAAGGTGTTAGGTGTGTATATTTCTTTGTCATGTGTTAAGTTGCCAAATTGGCCGTCTATCACTAACTGTTTGATGCTGTCTTCCTTCATAAGTATTGAAATAGTAGGCTAATTTTCCTTTTGAGAGAAATGTTTTTTCTTGCAATGGCAGTGAAATCAGAGACTAAAATGAATTTAACATATGTGCATGGGATTTATTTCTGTTCAGACCACAGGCATATGTGGAACACATGGATGGACCCTATTCTCTTTCTGCATTACCATACAGTCAAATGAATGAACTTCTTAACAGGGCAGAAGAGCGTGTTTTAGTAAGACCCCATGAACCTCCCCCACCCCCACCAATGCATGGAGGAGGAGATGTGAAACCCATTCCACCCTGCGTTAGGTAAGAAGCACTTAAAATGAAAGGTCAGAGAGCCTTGGCAATAGCTGACACTGATATAAGTTGTAGGTACAAAATAAATAAGTAAATAAGTAAGTAAATAAGAAAACTTTACAGGAACAAAAAAATCAGTGAAATACCTATTCCTTGTTTGATAAGTCTGAGTACTTTGATGCTCTTTAATACATTTTATTCTTAGAGGTTTTTCTTATGCATTTATTCAATAAATAGATTTATTGCCATTATTTATGAGCCAGTTCAACACCTATAGCCATCGAAATGGAATAAATAAAATAATATAAAACTCTAGAAAGTGACATATTCAGCTTAAAACTAAAAAGAGGAGGAAAAAAGTGAAATTCACATGCATATAGTCCTTGTTTAGCTAAAGGGTACTGCATCATATAGGAACTGCTAGCAATTACAGTGGTGATGAAAAAGTAACTTTGCGACCAATCTTTGCATTTATGTCCTTTGCAGGTCTGTAAGCAAAGGAAAGCTGAATCAAGATTGTAAGCACAGTCACAATTTCATTTAGGGATCCCTACATATTACAGCCAAGTCGGCAATTCCTATTGTCACTAAACAAGGACTACCTGCAGACCATGTCATAGTAATTGGAACAATTCGCTACCATTATGTAAATCCCTTTCATTAGGTTATCCTGCCCAAGAAAAGACATACCTATTAGAATTGTGCGGTGATCCAGATAAAGGTAAAAGTGATCTAAAGGTAAAAGTGGTTTGGTCCACACATAGGTAGCAGACTTCAGTTGTCAGCATCTCCTTAAATTAAACTCACCTTTTTCTGAGATTGCTCAGTTGTTGCCCAAGCCAAGGAAAAGTGGCAGCCTTTTTAAACAATTGCTGAGGAGTGACATGTCCATGTGTCCTTTTATTTTTCAAATCTAAATTTTTAGACAGCCCTGATGGCATACCAACTGAAAATACAGATTGTTACCAACCAGTAACCTGTGTTAGACATAGTCAAGGCATCAGACTAAGATAGAGACAATCTAGATTCAACACTATCCCCAGTCATGAAATTCACTGGCTGACTTGAGCCATCACTATCTTTCAGCTTTTGGAAAAAGATAGAGGAAAGGGTACCATGTACATTTTCTTCAGTTCCTGGAGGAAATATGTTATTATATAAAGTTAGCAATAAACAAATAAAAAAAATTGCTTGATCGCCAGTGATAATGATGTCTTTAGGAACACTTCAAACCCTGTACAATTCTAAAAAAATGCAAGAATAAGGACCAATGTTTTTGGCCCCAGCTCTGGGAGGAAGCTCTTGAGGCCTGCAAAAATAATGTTGGGTGGCCATTGTTTACACATGCTGTAAAATTACAGAATTCCACGCCAGATTCTACTTCACTCTGAAATGCAGAGAGTGACCATAAGGAAGAAGGACAGTGTTTTATACTCCTATTGTGGAGTATTCTCAAAAGAGAAGCTTGCCTCCCTTCTAATAATTCATTCTTAATGCTGGGCATTCATCATCTGGGCTCTTAAACATTTTAATACATTTTATCATGTTAAGCAATGCATTGTCAGTTATTTAATTATTGTAACAGAATGTTCTCTACTTTGACAGATTTGTCTTTAGTGCTATGTTATAATAGTTATACTGACTGAACTCTAGTTTCATTTTCATGTGTTTTTCTTTATTACATTCTATATTACCAACCAAATTACAATTATGTGACAACTCAGGAAAAATTATAAATAAATATATCATTTATTTTCAAATTGGCAATATAAATATTAGTACCTAATACAATTTCAGAAATTAAATGGTAAACAATGTGTTAGATAGGGAAACACTGGGAACTGGCTCAAATATGACCGATTCCACATTCAAAATATTTGCATTTTCTGAAATTATTATTGATATTTAGAATGTGACTACAAATAATTTCCATTCTTCTAGTTGTACTCATTTTCAGTATTTTTTTTATCCCAGCTCTGCTGCAACTTTGACAGAAAATCGCCCTCAGTCACCTGCTGCTGGCAGAACACAAGTTTTTGTGAGTCCCACTCCTCCCCCGCCTCCTCCCCCCCTTCCGTCTGCTCTATCTACTTCTTCATTAAGATCTGCAATGACTTCCACACCTCCCCCACCCGTGGCCCCCCCCCCCCCACCGCCCCCC
>JANHFL010002024.1:62856-73605 GCA_032468155.1 Oxyrhabdium leporinum | reverse complement strand
CTGTTATTCTATTCTATTCTATTCTATTCTATTCTATTCTATTCTATTCTATTCTATTCTATTCTATTCTATTCTATCCGCAAGCTCATCTTGAGAACTCTAGTGTCATTTTGTGACTTAAAAAAGGTAAGATTTATAAGAAATCTCATATCACATCATGGCTAAACTCAAGCATAAGAAGTCCTCCTAACCTTGAACTCCAGATGTTGTGATTGTTTCCAGCATCCCTAGCCAAATCCTTCTGGTTTTGTTTTTTTTGGTGTGTGTTTTTTTTGAACAACATCAGCAAAAATGGAAACATTGGCAGAAGCTTTTCATAATGTCTTGACACATTTCCAAGGGGAAGCAAAACTGGAAAGACAACTTCATTTAAAATCCAAAAGCTCCTGGAGATAGGAAACGGTATGGCTGGTGTTTCAATAGTATACTTTTTTTTTTATCCTTCTTAAGATTTTGCAAGATGCTGGGAGACTGCCCAGCCTTTCTTTGATTAAGCAAGTAATGAAATAAAACTGCATTAAACCTGCTAACGAATGATGGTCACATCAGATGTTTTCATTTTAGAGGACATTTTGGTTAAACCACAGTTTCCTGGCATTGCTTCTTTTCGGGCTACTTGGATGTAACAACGTCAATGCAACATCAGCAACCTTGCTCTGGTTGGTTGAAGAAAAAGTACTAAAGAGAGTTTGCAACCAAAGGGCCATTCTTAAGAGAACACAACACAAAAGTCTTTGGTGATATGCTCTTAAATCAGGATAAAAGAGCTAATGCTTCTCAGGAAGCAGCATTATAGTAGAGTTTTTAGAAGAACTTCTTGTGGTAATTGTTAAAGGCTCATCTCAAAGGTGCTTTTTACAAGAGGCAACTGGACTTTCTGGTTTTTCTTTGAAGACGTTTTGCTTCTCATCCAAGAAGCTTCTTCAGCTCTGACTGCATGGTGAGGAAGGGAAGGACTTATACTCCTTGCAGCCCGCTGGTCATTTGCATCTTTTTAGCAAGTCGTTGAGGCCCCTTGGACCCTTCTTTCAAACCAGTGGTCCTCTCTGTTCAAAATGTGGACTTTGCTGTCTTCTGAAGAGGGGCCTTTGTCTTCTAAATGCAGATGGACTGCCAAATCTAGTTCCGATGGGTTTGTTCTACTATGTTGTGCCATGTGCTTATGAAGTTATGAGCTTTATGAAAAGAATGCAAATGACCAGCTGCCTTCAAGGAATATCAATCCTTCCATTCCCCACCGTCCAGTCAGAGCTGGAGAAGCTTCTTGGATGAGAAGCCAGACGTCTTCCAAGAAAAACCAGAAAGTCAATTTGCCTCTTGAAAAAGCACCTTTGGGACAATCACAACCTGGATGGCTGAGAATCTCCTCAGACATTTGTTTCCTGACCATTCAAAGTTACTATAGCACTGAAAACAGGGACTTGTGATCATTTTTCCCCCTACTTATGACCATTGCAGAATCCCCATGGTCCCATGATCAAAATTTAGCTGCAACTGACTCATATTTCTGACAGTTGCAGTGTCCTTTTTTTAATAAAAAAAATGAATTTCATAATTGCATTTTTAAGGGTGGGTGGAGTTTTGGCCACACACATGTTGCTGCCATCTTGATATTTTTTTTTTGTTTTACTAGACCCTGGAGCACCTTAATAGTTGTTTTCTGACAGCCTTCGAAAGCTAGAAAGACTCTAAACAAATCTCTGCATTGTTTCTCACCTGTAGACAGAAATCTTGCCAAGCTATAGGGAGTGCTCGACTTACGAACACAACTGAGCCCGGAATCGATGTTGCTGAGACATTCGTTAAGTGAACGTGGCCCGGTTTTATGACCTTTTCTTGCCATATTTGTTAAGTGAATCGCTGCAGTCGTCAAATTAGGAACACGGTTGTTAAGTGAATCTGGCTTCCCCATTGATTTTGCTTGTCGGAGGTTCGCAAAAGGGGATTGCCAAGCCTCCAAATTTTGATCACATGACCATGGGAATGCTGCAATGGTTGTAAGTGTGAAAAATGGTCATAAGTCACTTTTTTTTTTCAGTGTCATTGTTACTTTGAACAGTCACTAAATGAACTGTTGTTAAGTTGAGGACTACTTGTATAGCAACCACCATTAAATGTATATTCTGAGAAGCTATCTGAGGACCTGCCTTAACTCTGTTTCTTCTAACTAAATTATTTTCAACTTCCCTGTCTCTTTGTCCTCTGGAATGCAGCCCCTCCCTCCTGGGAATCCAGACTGCATTCCACCACACTGAGTTTTATGCCACATTCTTTTTACCGTTGCTTGTTTTATCAGATTATTACACGCATTTATTCATTTTTTTAATCTGAACGTTGTGTTCTGCCTTTAGAAAAATTACTCTTGCCTCCTGAGAGAGGAAAAGATATACAAACCTAAGAGAAGCACAAATGTAAATAAATCAATGAATAATACGTGCATATTTTTATACTATGCATTTATGCACACGCGCACATGCACACGTTTCACAAAAGTATTTTGGGTCGTTCTTCCCTCTGCCTTCCAATTCGACTGATCTTTGTCAGAGGACAGAATAAAAAAAAAAAATCCAAGAATCAAGGTCTATTGATACGTAAGATTGAAGCCCTGCATGCTAATATGGCTGGACTCCTGAATTTCTCAAAGGTGCTTTGAAGCATGTAGCAACATGAATGTAGAACATGTCAGGAAGACTTTCAATCAGATTTGCCTATTCTCAAGCCAGCTGCGTTGCCCACATATTCTATATAGTCATCTTATTTTACTGATTAAGCAGAGGAAAATAGGTAAATAGATATTTATTCTGATTATTATTTTTTTTTCTTTTTCACATTCCTAATTCACAGATACTGTATATTCTGCATCTGGGGCAGCTTCAGACAACCTGCTAAACCTGAAATCTCGGCTAACAAGTTGCCATGACTACGTTTGGTAGGAGGACAATTAAAAGCCAGGACATAAAAATATATAATCTGATATAAATAATCAAATTAATGCCTGGCTCAAGTGCATAAGTTCTATCCTGAATATAGTCCTCATTTAATGACCACTCTGTTTAGCGATCATTTGAAGTTATGCTGGTGATGGAAAAGTCGGTTTACCATTGTTCATTGCACTTAGGAGTGTTGCAGAATCCTCACGGTCGTGCGATCGGTATTTGGGTGCTTCACAGCCGCTTAACATCCTGCATCCTTAACATCCTGCATCCGGCATTCATCTGACGGCCATTTGCGTGCTTCCAACAAGCAAGGTCAATGTCACTGTCACCAGATGGATATGGCACAAGAAGAAGAAGCCCTCGGCCAGTGAAAATGGAGCTCGGGGGCTGCGTTTGGTCCCCCAAGACTCCTTCTTCACTGGCAGCAGCACTGTGGGCTGGTCCTTCACTGTTTCCAGGTTGGCCCTGTGGGCCAGATCTAAGCAGCCCGTGGTCCAGATCTGGCCTGGGGCTCTTGAGTTTGACATCCCTGGTCTATAGTGTTCTGTATTTATCAGATCTATATTGCAATAGCAATAGCACTTAGACTTGCATACTACTTCACGGTGCTTTACAGCCCTCTCTACACAGTTTACAGAGTCAGCATCTTGCCCCCAACAATGTGGGTCCTCACTTTACCCCCCTCGGAAGGATGGAAGGCTGAGTCAACCCTGAGCCTGGTGAGATTCGAACTGGCAAATTGCAAGCAGCCGGCAGTCAGCAGAACTAGCCTGCAGTACTGCATTCTAACCACCGTGTCACCATGGCTCAATTTATTTGTTCTAAAAGTGAAGAAACAGTGTTGTGAGTCATGTTACCACCTCTTCTTTAGAATGCAAGGACTCAATATAATGGACACATTCTAAGGTTTAAAATTGTAGGACTCGTATAAAAGATAGTGTCAACACTGAAGCAAAACTATCTGGGGCCATTTTGGAGGCTTCAGGATTGCCACAGTGCGAAGAAGGAATAGGGAGGGGGGCATAGCTAGAAGGGGGGTTTGTAGCCAATACAAAATAGTTTCCTGTGGGAACCAAGGACATTCCAACAGGTGGCTGGGGAGAGGAGGAGTCTGGTTACCAAGCGACCAGCCAGCACCTCAATTGGACAATGTGACTGATTTGTTTCAGGAAAGGGAGGACTTTCACTTTTTAATCAGGTGACAACCACGGGAACTTTCAGAGTCAGTTTTCACCAGTTTGTGCCAATATGATATCTCCAATAAAATTGTTCTTTGAGGAACCTGCTTGCCTCGGAGTTCTGCTTTCTATGGAGTTGTTACTTCGAACCCTGACAGAGAACATATAGATCCTGTGGAAATAGATAGGACCTTAAGAAGACCAACACGAGAAACATGTACATTTCGGGGAAAGTGAACTTATTCGCAGAAAATTTCCCGCAGTTTGCAAGGTGATCTATAAGAACCCCAGCGAGTTTGCCATCTTTTTCTCATCAACATGATCAAAGTGAATTAGACAATGTTCCCCACGACTGCGGCACACAAATTGTATAAATTAGCACCTTCTCCATTCGTGAAAAACACTTTTCAGCAAAGAGATGGAAGTTCAGAGAATGCGAGAAAAGATATTGAGTGTAATATTTCCAAAACATGTTCTGTGAACTCCCATCTGGCTCACTTTGAACAAATCATTGATTTGAGCTAATTGACTAATTGATTCAAGCAATTAGTCAGTGATAGAAACACATAACTAGTTAATTAGCTACCAATCCAATATTACCTTGCAGAGAGTCCCAAGTGTGGCATTTAGACTTTCTTGTGAAGATCTCTAGACAAATTTGCCAGAAGTTTGTGCTTGTGTAACAATCTGACATGCTTCGTCAATTAAAAGAAGGCTACCATATTAAAGCTGCAACAATTTAGATGACCACTAAGTGAAAGAGATGAGCTGGAATTGTCTATATTTCTGATGAGGAACAGTCATCCAGACTTTTGCAGCTCAGATGCAGCAACCATATATTTTTTTTAATGTTTATTTTTTTAAGGGAGAAAAAAATGAAAACTAAACTACTTCATCAAAGACCATAGATAAACCATCTGGTGCCCATGACTTTTCTGGGATCCATCCGGGGTGGGCTTCAAATATTTTAGCTGGGTGGGCATGGCCATGGTGGGTGTTGCCTGGTCAACCTCCTACACCACAGCAGGGGGGGATTTTTGCCCTCCCTGGGCTCCGGGGGCTTTCCTTGAGCTTCCAGGAGGGCAAAAACGGCCTTCCTGGACTCTGGAGGCCCTCTGCCCATTTCTGGCCTTGCTGAACTTCCGGGAGGCCTGTTTTTCACCTTCCCTGGGCTCTGGAGGCTTTACTTGAGCCTCTAGGAGGGCGAAAAAGGCCTCCCCGGGCTCTGGAGGCTCTCTGGAGGCTGGAAATGGGCCTGTTTCCAATCTTCCAAAGCCTCAGGGAGGCCCATTTTTCAGCCTCCCCGAGCCTCTATGCGGGCCCCGTACTTACCTGCGATCCAAAACGGGCCACCTGGGGACTCCTGGGAGAGGCGGGGCAGGGTGGGCAGGGCCAGCCAGGAGTGGGATTTGGCAGTTCACCAAACCAAGCAGAATCTTCTCTACTGGTTCACCCAAACCCGTGCAAACCCATAGCAACCCATCCCTGGATCCATCCGGATCACTCGTTTTATTTTTATTTTACCTTTTCCAAGGAAAGGGAGAGGGAGAGGGAGAGGGAAAGGGAAAGGGAAAAGGGAAGGAGAGGGAAGAGGAAAGGAAAGGAAAGGAAAGGAGAGGAGAGGAGAGGGGAGGGAAGAGGAAAGGAAAAGAAAGGAAAGAAATCATTTTCAATCATTGCAACAATTCATCTAGACTAGATTTTGGCTACCAGATGTCAGTTTCAAATATGACATACTGTAGGTGGCAGCTAAACCCAGTTCTTTATTAACTCTAATTATTTTAAATCAGTGTTTCTAACCCTTGGTGATTTGAGGATGTATGGACTTCAAATCCCGAAATTCCTCTGAAGTCACACATCATCAAGCTGCTAAGGTTGAGAAACACTCCTTTGGGATGTAGTAACCTTATGCTTATGTTTCAAGTTCCAAATGGGCCCCCCAACCCCTAAATTTGTCAATTTCTACCATAACGAGAAAATATTCATTTTATTTATTGTTTAATACTAAAGGCTTTTTCCACACACAACTCTTTAGCCTGATTATCTCTCATGGAACAACTTGCCTTCGGATGTTGTGGGTCCTCCAACACTGGAAATTGTTAAGAAAAGATTGGAGATCAATTTGTCAGAAATTGTATAGGGTTTCCAGCCTAAGCAGGGGGTTGGACTAGAAGACCTCCGGGGTCCCTTCCAACTCTGTTATTCTGTTACTTAAAATTCTTAGAAGATGGTTTCCCAGCCTACAAGAAGCCACATTTGAAGCAGGTATGCCAAACAAGGCTAATGGACTGACTTTGCAGTCTAAAACATAGTTATTAATTCAAATTCTGTTTTGGTTTTTTTTGTGCCTTTGAGTCAATGCTGACTCCTGAACTAATTTCTGCAGTTTTCTTCGCAAAGTTTTTTGGAAGTAATTTGCTCTTTCCTGCTTCCTAGAAGTGAGAGGCAGTGACTGGCTCAAAGGTCACTCAGCTCGCTTTCTACCTTATAGATTAACAGAGTTGGAAGGGGCCTTGTAGGTCATCTAGTCCAGCCCGCTGCCCAAGCAGGAGACCCTACACCATTTCTGACAAATGGCAGTCCAATCTCTTCTTAAAAATCTCAAGTGATGAAGCTCTCACAACTTCTGAAGGCTAGCTGTTCCATTGGTGGATTGTTCTCACTGTCAGAAAATTTCTACTTATTTACAGGTTGAATCTCTCCTTGTTCAGTTTCCATCCATTATTCCTTGTCTGGCTTTGGAAAATAGCTTGACTCCTGTGGCAGCCCCCCTCTACCTAAAGCAGAACTAAAACTCATGGTTTCCCAGTGTCTAGCTTGGTACCTTAACCACTTACAGATACCACTACCACTTTCAATAAAGCTCTTTTATCCAAAGGAGGTGCATCTTTTATCACTATAATATCCTGTAGGGGTTGTTACATCAATCAGAAGAAATTGCAGAAAAAAAACTGAGCAAGTTTTTCCCCCCCTATACATTGGCTGAGGTCATGCATCAAACTAAACTGTTAACATGGTTTGGTTTGGTTTTGAAATAAAATCTTGCTTGAGCTTATTGTGTGAACTCAGCAGTTGCATGATGCAGATCATGGTTTGAGGTGTTGCTTTCTGCGTGAGTCAAGCTATTGTGATTTATTTTTGTTTCAAAAAAATGGTTTAAAACCTTGAAGTTTACAATGATGTGCGAATCTATCAATATGGTGTGCAAAGACTTGCTTGGAATAGCATCTTCTGGAGATATGCACCAACGCAGAGCAGAGTAAGGCAAATCTGAAATAGTTTGAATTCACTCTAAATCGGGGCTGTCAAACTTTTGGCCCGTGGACTGGATGTGTCACGTGCTGGCCACGCCCATGCCCGGTTTAGTAAAGGTGGGGGGGAGTCCAGATACGTCATGTGATGCCACCATGATGATATGAGTTTGACACCCCCCTGCTCTAGATGGAACAAAATTGTCCTGTTGTCAGGGTTCCATCTAAGTTTCGATCACCCATTCAGCACTCAGACACAATTAAATCCAAGTAAGAATTTATTAAAGAAACCATGTTGGTACATCTGGGAAAAACCTGAATCTGAAACCCCAGGTTTTTTTCCCCCACCCAAAAGAAAATCAAAGATCCACCTCCAAACCATCATCAAAGGTCACATTCCCCAATCCTCTTTCGAATCCAACTTCCTGTCTCCTCCTGGCACTCCTGTTCCAGGTGCTGGGCTAGATGGCCTTGACTCTCTTGAAAGGAATTTTGTTTTGTCTACTAACCTCCTCTAAGTGTATGAGAATAAGGCCCCTCCCTGGTTCCCATGTGCTAATATGTGGCAGCCGCAGAGGCCTCGCAATTATGGCTTCCAAGGCTGACACCTGTACCTGGTATAAAATTATCCAGAAATTCTTTGAGATATAATACAGGAGTTCTACTGTATACTAAAAAAAATGTGTGTGTGTGTGTGTGTATCTTTTTCTTATAAAACAAATTGATGTACAGAGAAAAATTAGATTTGGAGCCTGATACATCTGTCTTTAAAGCTGATTATGTTGTTGGTAATTTTTTAATTGTGTTGACTTTACAAGGTAAGATAAGGATTGTTTTTTGGGGTTTTTTTTATTGCCTGCCTACTGTTTTATACAATCCAACAAAAGTAACTGTTGGACCTGCCACAATTTAAACCTCTAAGTAAAAATGATTCGTGGCTCCTTTGTTGAGAAAGGTTTTATTAGAGATCAAATGTATTGTAATATTGTATAGCCAGAACTGAGAACAGTGCCACAAAATTCCAAATGTCCTCCATGCCTTAACTGTCTCTCATTTCCCACCTCAGTGTAACCAGTTAGGTTAAGGCAAGATGTTTTCATAATGGTCAGTCAAAGCACAGTTTGATATGTGCTCCTTCCTTCTAGCGAAGTGACCTTGAGGCAACATCTTGAGGAGGTACAGAATTTACTTTCTCTTTCCCGAGCAATTTGAAATTATAATGGCACTGAAAAAAATGACCTATGACTGGTTTTCACACTTAAAATGGTTACAGAATCCCCATGGTCATGTGATCCAAATTCAGATGCCTGGCAACTGGTATGTATTTATGACAATTGCACTGTCCAGGAATCATGTGATCATTTGTAACCTTCCCAGCCAGTTTCTGACAAGCCAAGTTAGTGGGCAAAACCCGATTTGCTTAATGGCTGACTGAATCACTTACCTACTTTAGTGATTTACTTAACAACTGTGACAAGAAAGGTTATAAGATAGGGCAAAACACACTTAATAATTGTTTGGCTTAGCAATGGAAATTTCAGTCTCCATTGTGGTCATAAGATGAGGACCACCTGTAATGAATTGAGCTGACCGAGAAGGACTGGCGCAGCAAACTCCATAGAATAGAACATAGAATAATAGAGTTGGAAGAGACCTTGGATGTCTTCTAGTCCAACCCCGTCCTTAAACAGAAGACTCTATACCATTTCAGACAACAATCTCTTTTTGAAAGTCTCCAATGATGGAGCACCCATAACTTCCTAATGGTTAGGAATTCCCTCTTTAGTTCTAGGTGGCTTCTCTCCTTGGTGAATTTTTTTCCATCCATCGTTTCTTGCCTTGCCTGTTGGTGCTTTGGAAATTAGTTTGACAAGCCCCCCAACCCCCCATCTTTGTAGAAGCCCGTCAAATATCAGAACCCTGCTTTCATGTCTCCCCTAGTCCTTCTTTTCATTATACTAGACATACACAATTCCTGTGACTGTTTTTTCACACGTTATAGCCTCCAGCCCCCTAATTATTCTTGCTGTGATTGGACCTGTATCTAACTCTCTTCATTCCTAGTCCAATGGCATAACCCTAGTACCACATTTGGATGGATGGGTTGGCATTGACCAGAAGGAAGACTAGCGAGAGGACTAAGGAATGTTTGGGTTGACATCAAGTTATCTGCTGAGGTATGGCCCTTGCATGGAGTGTTAGCCTGGCCATCTGCATGCGGTTCATCAGAGAGTTAATATTGGTTGGAACCAGAAGAGAAATTGGCTAATAATGCTGTGGTTTTTTTTTCTGTGCACACTAAAGTTCTCCTACATTCTCTCAGGGCAGCTATAATTATAGCACCAGAAATAATTGGTACATTACTCACTGAGGCTCTATGGGATCAGCTTCTCTTCATGCTGTTCTCTTACTGTGCATGCTTTTAATAGCAAACACACACACACACACACGTGTGCACTCACACACACACACACACACACACATATGCGCACTGTATATTTTAAAGTAAGGACAAAAATAGAAAGCTACTGGAAACAAAGTTGTAAAACGCCATGCAGTGCAAAGCTGGAAGAAATGCTGAAGAAACCCGGGAATCAAGAAGGGGGGTGGGGGGGTGGGGGGTAGAAAGATTTTGCTCTGAATTAAAATGGGAGAAGGTGATCCTCAATTTACAACAGTTCGTTTAGAGACGGTTCAAAGTTACAACTGAAAAAAAAAAAAGACTTATGGCCGTTTTTCGCACTGATGACCACTGCAAAGTCCATGGGGAAGGCAGATTCACTTGACAACCTTACTGCTAATTTCACAACTACGGTGATTCACTTAACAACTGTGGCAGGAAAAATCGTAACACCTTAAAAGTAACACTTAAAAGTTCCTTAACACATTTCTCACTTAGCAACATGAATCCTGGGCTCATTTTGTGGTCATAAGTGGAGGACTACCTCTAGAAGCAAAATCAATCTGCTAGAAATTCATATTTTGGTGCTTTCTTTTACTGTTGGTTTGATATCACTGTTGATCAATATCAATAAGAATAAGAATAAGCAGTTTAATTTAAAATAGTAGGGAACTTTATGGACTCCTGGTTGAAAAGGGCACTATACAGGTAGTTCTTGACTTACAACCACAATGGTGCTGCAAAATTTCTGTTGTTCAATGAGACATATGTTAAGCGAGTTGCACCCCATTTTATGATCTTTCTTATCCCAATTGTTAAGTGAATCACTGCAATGGTTAACTTAGTAACAAGGTTGTTAACAGAGGGATACATTAACAGAGGAATACAATCAAGATCAAGGGAGGCACTAATACCACTCTATAAAGCCTTAGTAAGACCACACCTGGAGTACTGCATCCAGTTTTGGTCACCACACTATAAAA
>JANHFL010002024.1:13694-27073 GCA_032468155.1 Oxyrhabdium leporinum | reverse complement strand
AACCCTAACCTTAATCCTAATACTAATCCTAACCCTAACCCTAACCCTAACCCTAACCCTAACCCTAACCCCTAACCCTAACCCTAACCCTAACCCTAACCTTAATCCTAATCCTAATCCTAATCCTAACCCTAACCCTAACCCTAACCCTAATACCTAACCCTAACCCTAACCTTAATCCCTAACCCTAACCTTAATCCTAATCCTAATCCCAATCCCAATCCCAACCCTAATCCTAACCCTAACCCTAACCCCTAACCCCTAGCCCCTAACCCTAACCCTAACCCAATAAAAAAAATAATAAATAAAAAACCTACTATCAAAACAAAATAAATATTGTCAACATAATAGTAATTGCATAACTTGGTTCTTGCATAACTAACTCATTTGGTCACACTAACTTAGGCGTGCTTAATTAACTCACAACAGAAAAACACAGATGTAGGACTCCACTAGTAGAAGGGAAAACCAAATTTTCAGTCTTTTGAGAGGCCACGAAGGTCTTTTCCGTTAGAATAGATCAATGTTTTTATGGGACTGAATTAAAATTTATAGTTAAGGAAGAATTAAAACCTATTTGGGGGAAACTAGAGACTAGTGTATCAAGGGCCAATGCTATAAAAACCTCATTTATGCACTGAAAGGTTTCAGGGCTATACAGCAAATGGTTATTGCATTCAGAAACCTTAAATTTATTTTATTTTAATTTAAAATTGCTTTTTGGGGGGAAAAAATAGGAGAGAAGAAGCTAAAGGTCTTAGTCACATCCTATATAATCGGAGTGTTTTTGGACTCTGTGAGGATCTCCTCTGGGTACGGTAGGATATTTTATTATCCATTATCTGTAACACAGAGATAATGAACGTGGTTTTGTTGTGCTAAATCCGAAACCCACAGGAATACCAGGATTTGGCAGACTAGATATATCTCACTTAGTTTCCACTGTGTAAACCCATCACAAATCATTCAGCAGAAAGTCTGTTGGTTAAATAAGTCTACAAAGAGAGATGATGGAATTCTTCATTTATCTTCATTGAAACCACTCCGGCTGCCTTCGAGTTGATAAAATGAAACTAATCCTGTTCACTCCCTTTCCTCCATCTTTCTCTTCCTCCCATGCCAGCTTTCTCAGGTTTGATTACATTTTCCTTAATTAGATTGTATTCCAGACCCCCATTGCAAAAACGAACTGGAATATTCAGCCGTGCAAGGAAATGCAGTAGGAAAATATGAATTGGTGCTAAAGAGGAAGCATTCAACTGAAAAAAAAAGGGGGGGGATGCATGATTCTGCAAATGGCTCCAAGCTTTAATGGTTTAATTGGGTAGGCTATCAACTCATGCTTGATTTCATGAATTAGTAATGGATAATGTTAACTTCTGGGGTGAAAATGTAAACAGTTGGACTGGGAGGAAGAAGGCTTTTTTTTTAATGCTGGAAACTCTGATGCCATTATTAAAATAGATAAGGGAAATAAGCAGATGTGGTTGTTAGAGAAGGCTCTTGAAAGTTCCTTGGACTGCAAAGAGATCAAATCAGTCAATCCTAAAGGAAACCAACCCTGATTGTTCTTTGGAAGGACAGATATGGAAGCTACGTCAAGAAGAAGTTTGACTACAATAACAGATGTTTTGCAAATCTGATTGTGCCGTAGATTCACAGCTTCTTATATCCCAGTGAATCCAGGAGCATTTGCCTGAGCCATTTCCAAATAAAACATTCTTTCCCAGGACTTAAAGACCTTCCAAGGTTCCAACTCTCTTATTCGGTTATTTCACTCCTCTTTGCCCAATAATAGTTCTTCCCTAATTTTATCAAAGTCATCTCCCTCACTTTCTATCCTAAGGGGACCCCACCTTTTGTAACTACCAAGTCATACCAAGCAATTTCCAGGAGCTTAGCTTGAAGGAAATTTAAAAACCAAAAAAAAAAGAAAGAAAAACAAAACACAATTTTGATAACCGTGGAAAAACTTTCTCAAGTTGAGGAAGAGATCAATATAGAGTAGTTTGATAAAAAAAAAAAAGAGAAAGAAAAAAGAAAGTTCCTTTTTGGTGTGTAGGCCATGAAACATCTCCTAGCAGATGGAATCAGACAAGATGACTTGTTCTTTTCTCCTTTAGAAGAGACAGCATAAAGACATGTCGTTCTTTGTTCTCACTGTTTAAGGGGCTTAGTCAGACTGTGAGTTACGTTTTGAACAGCAGTTGATGATCGAGATTTTTTTGCTTTCCCTCTGATAGACAACTGCAGAGAAGGGGGAGGGGGGAATGTGTCTTGTCTATCCTCACTTTTAATTAAAAGATCACAAGGTGGAATATCTTACTGTATTTCTTTAGCCTTTTTCCCCCTTTAAGCTAAACTGTTAACCGTAAGCATTGGCAAGATTTGTTAGCTTTGCCTAAATAGAATCCACGCCGAAAAGGTAAGAATAAACAGAGTTGGAAGAGACCTTAGAGGTCTTCTAGTCCAACCGCTTGCACAAGCAGGAGATCCTATACCATTCCAAGCAAGTGACTCTTCAGTCTCTTCTTAAAAGTCTCCAGTGATGGAGTGCCCACAGCTTCTGGAGGCAAGCTCTTCCACTGGTTAATTGTTCTCACCATAGGGAAATTTCTCCTTAGTTCTAGGTTGCTTCTCTTCTTGATTAGGTTCCATCCATTGCTTCTTGTCTTGCCTTCAGGCGCTTTGGAGGATAGGTTGACACCCCCCTCTTCTTTGTGGCAGCCCCTCAAATATTGGAACTGTCACGTCCCGTTGATCTGTATCGGGATCTTGCCATTCGGGAGGGGGTGGCTGGGGAGGATTCGGGCTATGCTGGCAGAAGGTTTTTCTTTGTTCCTTTCCTCTGCTTTGATGTACCTTTAGGATGTTGGGGGTGGGGGTGGGTGGAAGAGCGTGCCCTGGAACCATCTGCTTTGTCTCACTACTGGGGGAGCGAGATCATGGCACCTGGGAACTGCCTGTTATCACCTTCTCAGCCCAAAGTTCTCACAACGTCTTTGCACCTTGGGACTGGCTCAAAGATGAACTGGACATTGGGCCGTGGGGGGGGGGGGTGTTGGACTCGAAAGGAGCTGTTTAACCTAATGCTCCAGCATGCAGAATTCAGATTCTGCCTACACTGTCTTCCAGTTTTGAAACTCCATTCATTTTGAGAGTTCCGCTTTCTTGAGAAGGCTGGCGAGGCAGGATCTTATAGGAACGCTGCTCTCATATCACCCCTAGTCCTTCTTTTCATTAGACTAGACAAACCTGCAACCATGCTTCATACAAACATCTCTTTAGATGAATATCTCTTTATTCATGCATAAGCAAGGAGAGGCATTTCACCCCCAAAAAAAAGAAAAGGGGGGAGGGAAGAGAACAATTTAGAAAAGTAAAGAATCACTTTATATACAGTTCAAACATACTGGGTTTGGAATGAGTTATTTTATTGGTTAGCACCATTTGACCCATTGCTGACACTATCCACGTAACCTGTAACATTTCATAGCATCCCATAATACTCTTGGCAGAACCTTGTTAATGCTCACCCTCATATTCAGGAGGTGTGACTTTTACACTTCCATGAGGCATAATAAGGTCACGTTTGATTCTGTTCCATTGTCTCACTCCGTCTGGACAAAGTTGAATAGGATTAGGTGTGACATTGGACGAAATGCCTCGGTCCTGTATCAGGGTGGTTGGAAAAGTTCCTCTGGTTGTGATTGCGGTGCTGATCTGCACACTATTAAACATACCATGCACAATTGCCCCTGAGGTACATTCTCTGGTTCCTAGAAAATCTGCACGAAGCAACGCCAGGATAGCTGAATTGTGGGTTGTGTGTGTATGTTTACCTCACCTCTGTCATGTTCTCATCACACGGTAAATAAATAATGAGTTTGGCCTTGTCTTTAGCTGGTTTGAACCATTTGTTATCAGACCCCCACACATTCCTCTCACGGACAATTGTGTTACTTCAGAAAACTGGGAATGTTAATCAAAGAAACTCCTAGTTATTGAAAACATTGCTCAAAGAGGCCACTCTCTCCTGCTTATATCAGATGAATGAGAGAGCAACTCATAACAGGAAGGGGAAATGTAGTTCAAAGGAAGGAGGCTGACCCTCAGCCCTGGAACTAAAATATTCTGCATTTCTTTTAGATCAGAGATGATCCACCGAAACTCTTGCCCATGAAGTGCCCAATTATTATTTGCCAAGAAACAAGTCAATGGATGACTATATAGTTTAGCTTCTCTTTTAGCTAGAAGGATCTTTCTGATAATACGAATAGAAGAAGGTCAATTTTCCCTCAAAGGCAATCAAATTACTCTTTTAGGCAAGCTAATTGAATGCTCAGGAAAGTCAAGCTTCCCCTATCTACTAATAATATACAACAACCACATATCTTTAGGTCTTTTGTTTAGAATGGATCACTTTACTTTGCTGAGTCCTGGCTTCGGCTGATTTATTTTGGCAGAATTGGGAATCTTTGGTTTAGATGCCATGGGAAGATTGATGGGTGAATATGTACCATGGAGCTTTGCTTTTTCTTTTTCTTTTTCCTTTTAACATCCCCATCATCCCTTGCATTGGGGTGGAGTTGGGACAACTGAATATAGCTGAGTTTTTACTGGCCAGATGCCCTTCCTGACACCTATGCAGAGTTCACAGCAGATTTTTTTTTTCCTTTGTGCCCAGAGAGAGAAAAACGTATCTGCCACTACCTAGGATCAACCTCACAGCCTCCTGATTGTGAGGTGAGAGCTCCACATCTACTCACCACACCACTCCTCTAACTGTGAGATGGATAACAAGACACAGATGCTGTGCAGCATAGCTATCTAGCAACTTTTTTTTGTATTATCTCATGTAAGTATTTGTTCCTCAGCTGCTGAAGCTAAAATGTATGTTGTGACACTACAGCACAAGTTCTGCCTTTTCATACTTGCATCACATCATTGCACACTAAGTCCACAAGAGCTGGGATTTGCATTGTGGCATTAGAAGGCACATTTCATTCCATCTCTCCTTGCTTCCCACATGGCTATGGCCATGGATTAAATAAAACTAGTGTTGTTTTTTTTAAAAAATATGATTTTAAAAACCCTGCAATTGATCCTGAAATTAATCCATTCAACTTGTAAACACAGCCAACGTTGTGGGGTTGACAGAGGTCCAGAGCTACTTTTGAACAGTTTGCTTGAAGAAGTAACCTTAATGTTTTCAGCTTAATAAATGTTTAATAAGCCCTAATTTTATTGTGTATTGACTTTGATGCTTGCTCATGATCTCTCTGACACTGTGACAACCTCCTTTGCTGTATATTTCTGAAGTACATACAATGCCAACATTCATCAGATTTACAACAATGACAAGACCGAAACCAGAATCCATCAACATCCAGTTCTAAAGGTTGCATTTCTAGACCAGGAAGTTTTTTTTTCCCTTAAAGTTTTCCATTTTTCTCCTGAAGAACTGGCCAGCATGTAGCTCAGCAGTCTTAACCCAGGGATAGGACCATTCCAGATTTCAGATCACTACGTTACTTCACAATTCAGCAGAAATGAATCAAAATGATCAACATCAATTTAAAATAAAACAGAAGAAGACAGACTTTCCTTATCAAAGCTTCTTAGCTTCCTCAATTTATCGTGGACCCTTGAGATTTGGGGATACTTATAAACTGATTGTCTAGGTCTCACAATAAGGCCCAGCCCTTATTCTTTGTCAGTTTTTGAAGGACAAAGCAGGTTCACCCAACAAGGAGACTTCTAAGTAGGTGGGAAGAATATTCAAAATGACCAATCAGGAAATTAGATGACCTAATCAGAGGACTTCTTGGTGATTCTCACTCATCTTTTTAAACTAAAGCTGATTCATAGGAAAAGTAGCCTGGCTTACGGATTTAGATAAGTTTCCTTTTCAAAATGTTTAGGTATATCTACATTTTCCTCTTGCCCAGAATATTTGTCCAGCCACTCATTCATCTCTGATGGATCTATCAAACATGTGAGATACCACATTCTATCTTCAGAATTGGATAAGGATTATGCTTGCTTAATAACTAGTTTTAGTAGCCGGATTAGAATCACAGTTTAAAGTTCCCATTAGAGAAAATATTAATGTTTCTCATTATAACAGGGTTTGAAATCCAAAAGTAAGCATATAGAGCAGGGATGTCCAACCTTGGCAACTTTAAGACTTGTGGACCAACTCCCAGAATTCCCTAGCCAGCCTGACTGGGGAATTCTGGGAGTTGAAGTCCACAAAACTTAAAGCCTCCAGCCCCATAACCATCTTTCTTGCCCTTCTCTGCTACACCATCCTAAATGGCTCACTAAATATATTTCTTTGATGCTGCAAAGTGAAAAACAGCCAGCTTCTCTTTAAAAAAAAAAAAAAAAAAAAAGATATTTGTGATATTTTATAAAAACATTTTCCCCCAGTTGACTTGGCAAAATGATTCCCTCAAAATGAGGCTGACCCATATAAGGTCTGAGGAGTTGTGTTGCTTTTTTTTTTTAAAGAAGCCAAGCTTTGAAGTCATTCCCTTGTAAACATCCCCTAATCACGGCAGAGCTAAGTAGCAATTCTCCAGGTCCCTCCAACCCCTCCACCTCGCAAAACTACATTGATGTTGGCCCCCAAATACCCCATTATAAAACAAACAAACCAAGCCATATTCGATAAAAGAAGTCCAGCCATGGCTTTTAAAATTGTGGTGTTGCTATTTAGTTTTATATCAGACGAATAACAAAATGAAGATTTGATCAGGAACGATGACAAAAACAGCACCCCCAAAGAATGAATGAAATATATGTGTGTGTGTGTGTGTGTAATATATATATATATATATAGGCATCGTTGTAAGAGATGAGATGTCTGACTTTATTACTATTATTATTATTTTACAATTTTGGAGATGTATTTAAGAGAGGCTGGAGGCGCAGAAAAATAAACATGTCAAAATTCATCAGGAAAGCTCCAACTGAATTTGCAAGGGTGTGAATCAAAATAATGTAGAACATGCTTGCATTTTGATCAAGTGGTTTTTGGTGTGTTTTTTTTGTTTGTTTCTTTGCTTTTAGAACTTGCCGGAATAAATGTGGATTCCTTTCCTTAATGGAAATAGCAATCTTTCCATTTTCTTATTTTGATTCAAGGTGTGTTTCCATCAGGGGAATGAGGAAGGGTGGGATTTATACACAGCCAGCCAATCTAGTGTAAACAAATTCACTTTTCATAACATTCACAGCTGTCGTGACACTGTTTAAATTGAATCCTTGCAATGTTATCACTCTCCTGATATTGCTTTACCTAGAGTTTGTGTTACCAACTGTTAGTAGGGTGTGAATTACTTTTCTAGCCTTACATTTGTTATCAGCAAGAGCTTTCATGGACAAATGATTTTTTTCATCACTCCCTACAAGCATTGCTGAAAATCTTTCATGAGGTTGGAAAGCAAATGGCAAGCTTTGGGCCACGTCTGGCCACCCACTGGTCTCCCGAACACCATATTATCAATAACAACTGAGATCAAATTACTATACAGGTTCCAAGTCCAGGAAAACATCAAAAGCTGTTATTCTATTCTTTCTTCTTTGGGATTAAAGGTCCTAAAAAGTTACAAATTGTATGTTTTTCCAAGGCTGAAGAGACACTGCAGAAGCCACCCAGATGTCTGTTTTGCTTGGGTGAGCATAGACTGTCTTTTAAATCAATACATACAATTTTGGGAAGGAAAGGGAGGGGAGGAAAGGAGAAGGGGAGGGGAGGGAAGGGAGAGAGAGGGTAAAGGAGGAAAGGAGGAGAAAGTAGAGTAGGGGAGGGGAGGGGAGAGGACAGGACAGGAGTGGAGGGGAGAGGACAGGAGAGGAGAGAAAGAAAGGGATGGAGAGGGGAAGAGGAGAAAGGAGGGCAAGGGAGAGGGGAGGGGAGGAAAGGAAGGGAAGACAGGGGAGGATGGGGAGGCTTTTAAGAAGAGACAGGACAGCCACTCGTCTGGAATGGCATAAGGCAGTGGTGGTGAACCTATGGCATGTGTGACAGAGCTGGAACTCCGAGCCCTCTCTGTGGCCGTGTGCGCCGTCGTCCCAGCTCAGCTCCACCACGTTTCTCCGTGGTGTTTCTAATATCAAGAGCATCAAGAGAACCAGAAAAAGCAGCAAAAGGAGCAGCAACACCAGGAAGATGAGAAGAAGCAGCAGCAGCAGCAACAACATTATCATCATCACCAAGACCAGCAGCAAGAGCATCAAGACCATCAGCAGCAGCCTCAGCAGCCTGAATGAAAAGCTCCTTCCAGTCTCCATTGGGCGAAGTTGAACCAAAGTCTTCCAGACGTCTCCTGGGTCTCCGCCCTCCACAGATTGTATTGGGCTGCAGAGGGAGAAAATGGAGGAAGTCAACAACCTGGTTTGTACAGGGAATTAGGAGATGGCCAGGCTGAGCCCGAGGGAAGGGGGGGTCAAACAGGTCATCAGTCATGAGTCCCTTCATGCCCACAAGAAACCTAAGTCCAGCCCACCTTCCATTCCTTTGACTCTTATCTACACCCAAATTGCTTTGACCTTTAGTAGTTCAGATCCTTGCAGAGATCTTAAGCTTGCAATAAATCTTTGTACCCCCTTTGATCAGCCTGGATCTTCTGATTTTCCCAGTGCCTGACAGGGAGGGATCTTTCTCTCCTCTCCTTGGCTCCCTCTTCCCCCCACAGCAACACCGGGCAGCCATGGGGGCAAGCAACCAAATTTGAGAAAGGCTTGCAATCCTCATCCACAGAGACAGCCCCTCCCTGGAGAGAGGAATTCTCAGGGAGGGAGGGATCCTCACTTCTCCCCTTAGAGTTCCTTTCTCCTCCTCATCAAGCAGATTTTTTCCTGGATGCTGCCCCCTCCCCCAATCTTTTTCCAGTCCCCATTCTTTCTCTCTCCCTTCCCTCCTGCCGTCTCCTTCCCTGCCCCACATTCTTCCCTCAGAGCTGGTGGGATGGAGAGGCTGAGCTGGGCAGGATCCTCTCTGCAGAGTAGCTGATCGGTCAGGAGGGGCTGAGCCCCAAAGGAACCCCAGGCAGCCCACCATCTCTCCATGGCTACCTTTGAAAGAGGGTGGATTCCTCCACCTCACAAGCCTTGTGCTCTTGTCTCCCAGGCATTTGCCAAGCGTGGAGTTTTCTCTCTTAAATAGACTTCAGCAAGTGTCAGGCTCACCTTTCAGCTAACTTTACGTTGGAGTATCGCCTGTGACTGAATCTCATGTTGTGTGACATTGGAAGTTGGAGGTTTTTGTAGATAAACATGATCAAGGCGAATTGTTATTTTACGACGGAGTTTTTTCCTGGATCCCCACAGCAGGTCTGATAGATGGCAAAAACAGAAGACAGCTAGTTAATTTTGGGGCAGCAGCTCCTCCATGGGATAGAGAAGGACTCATGCTGAAGACCTCCAGGAGACACAGATGGTCCAACTGGCTGGATTATAACCCACCATCCTGAGAAACACGCCTGAGTCCTCCCATCTGTTTATGGGCAAAGGGCAGAATTGTTAGCTGTCAAGAGCTGCTGATCAGGGGGGGAAATGCAATACAGTAGAACATTCCTGGGGGTTACTGAGGAATAATCAAACTGAAACTTTCCTTGCTCCTCTAAGAGTTCCTATCAAAGTCCTGTTTTTCCTCCACTGAAATCTTCCAAAGTTTCCCAGCAGGGCTGTTCCCAAAAGGACCCTGTCCCAAATCAACATTGATTTATTTTAAACAATGATGTTAAACCTCTGGGAATCCTGTTACTGGTGCAGGACAGATGGGATTCCCCATATATTCCAAACTTGGCAGTTCTTACTCCAAATCTCACAATCTTTCTTTTGATTTGTACTCCAAAGCCCCCGTCCCAACTTAGCTAAATCTAAGGACCAGCAATCTTGGAAGGCTCAGCCTGGGCTACACTGGGTTAGACAAGCAGCACAACTTGCAAGCAAGTCAAAAAGCCCATCCAGGAAGAAGGAAATGGCAAAGCACTTCCAAATTCTTGCTGACAATGTTACATGGAAGTCTGGAGCTGCATTTGGTGAAACTCAATTCTTCCTGCATCCCCTTCCCAGCTTCCCCCATTCATTCTCCCTGTCGTGTCTCTTGCTCTGAGTAGGAGCAGAGGAAGCGGCGGCTCCTTCCACTGCTGGACCTTGGACCCTGTTTTTGTCTGTCCCCAGGTGGGATTGCAAGCAGGGACAGAGGACGGGGGGCCCTCCCTCCATGGACCCATCTTCCCTCAGAGCTTCCCTGAAGGCCCCTCTTCCCAGATGAAGAGGCACACGGATCTTCTTCAGGGGCGGGAATAGGGATTTTCTAATGCTCCCAGATCATTCCGGGGTCTCCTCAGCCCTGATGTTTTCCCCTCTGTCCGTGGAGGCCAAAGAGGCTCCTTCCCAGATAAGAGGAATGTGGAACATTTTGAGATTTACAAGGGTTGAAAAAACAGCTGCCTAGTTTCTTCTTCCTTTCTGTTTGTGGGGAAGGGTCTCGCAGGGGTCCTGGCTGCGACTCTCAGGGAGGCTCTCTCCCATCCACACCAACTCAGTCGATACAAAAAGACATGGGGGTGGATGTCACTGGATGTAGTTTTTGCACTTACAGATCAGGAAGAGAATCCCAGCTCCCAAGATTACGCCTGTAACAATTCCCACAGGAATCCGCCACCCTGTAGCTAAAGAAGGAGAAACATGGTTCTGATTAGACAGATGTTGAGTTCCCCGGAAGTGGAGATGCTGAGCAATGGGAGCGTTTCCCAACCTCCTTTGGCCTCCAGGAAGTGCCCCCACCTGAAGGAAGCCCCTCCCCCCCAAGGCTGCAGAGGGAGGAGGGAGTGGCCTTGAAGGGCAGAAGGAAGAGCCACAAGCAATCATCTCATATATCATCATATATCTTCATACGTTTGCTATTAAATTACCATTTCCTACTCCTCCTAACAGAAATCACTCCTCTCCCTTTACTAAATGCAGGACTACGTTTCCTGCTCTCCATCTGAAAACATGAGATGTTGCCGAAGAAAACAAGCCCCCACCACATACTTTCAATCATTTGTGCAAAATCTACTTCTACATCTCAAACCCTTTCAGCCTCTCACCTCTTTCCTCCTTGAAAGCCAAGACCAGGGGCTCCTGCAAGCCCTCGTGCTCCAGGTGACACCGAAAACGCTCCCTCTCCTTGGGGTCGATCTCGATGCTGAGCCAGACATAATAGGTCCCGTCTGAGTTGGGGGCCACGTTCCTAGGGAGGGTCTCGTACTGGCAGACCTCTCCGTCCCTCGTCCAGGTGGCCTGGATCTCCTTGGGGTAGAAGCCAAAGGCCTGGCAGATGAGGACCTCCAGGCTGTCATTCAGCACCTTCTGAGTCACCTTCCCCACCGGAGGCTCTGCAGAAACAACAAAACGGGGGTTCTAGAATTTTATGTTCTAAAAATTTCTAGAATTTCTCTCAAGTTGATTTAACCAGCAAGTCCTCATTTGGCTCCCTCTCCCTCTGCTCCCTCTCCTCCTCCGAACCTCTGGAAAACTCAGAGTTGGGGACATTGAAGCTCTTCAGTTTTATTTTTGCAAGGGATACATAGACTTTGGGGTAAGGTTCTCATTCTGACCAAAATAATTGCAACTGATTCAATTCTCCTGAACCTCAGGGAGCCTCGAAGATAAGACGCATTGAAGCTGTTTACTGTAGATTTAGTTGTGAAAGCTATACATACAATTTTGGGCTAAACTTCTCAAATTGACCAACATAAACTCTAATTTGGGAACTGATTCAGTTTTTAACTCTCCAAATTGAATTTGCTCAAGTTCCACGTGGAAATCAAAGAACAAACTCTTCATTTGTTTTGTTTCCGTTTTCGTTCTGACCGAATATTAGTTTCTTTTGCTTTGCAAGATTTGTTCACTGCAATACAACTAGGCCTTTGAAGAACTAACCCTAACCCTAACACTAACCCTACGCTCCCCTGGCCATATTATTTCTCTCCTACATAGCCAAGTCACCCTTTGCAGAAAAGGGACTGCAGGCATCCCACATCACGTTTCAGAACGAAAATAATCTTCCGTGCCTCCCAAAATAAGTTCTTCAGTGGAGAGCCCCCTTTGCCACTCACCGATTCTCTGCAGAGCCTCCTTCTGGTAGGACAGGTATCTCTGCAGCCACTCAAAGCAGGGCTCCTCCAGGAAGAATTTGTATCTCTCAGTCCACCCTGGATCCTCCTCCCACTTCTCCTTGACCTTCTGGGCCTGGGGCTGAGCTGCCACCCATCTGAGGGTCTCTTTGTCGAAGCTGATGAAGTCCTTCCCGTCATAGCTGTAGTGCAAAAACCCTCCTTTGCTGAGCTCACAGCCCCAAGTCACCTGCCGGGTGTGAGGCCCTGAAAGAGACCCAGAGGGGGTGGGTGTGAATGAAAAGGGTCCAGGGTTCCTCTCCCTGGACAGCATTATACTCTAGCCCCACTTCCCACCTGGGGAGAGAAACCGGATTTTCAGTGAAGGAGTATTAAAAGCAGTTTTCCACTCGTCGCCCTCTTTAAAAGACTGGATCGAAAATTTACAAAATCTTTGGCCAGTCATTAACCTAGCTTTAAAAGACGCTCGAGCAGCCATTAAAAAACAGGCTGATAAAAAGAGGTCTGACTCTGAACCTTTTCATGTTGGAGAAAAAGTGTATTTGTCCACTGAATTTCTAAAATCACTTCAACCATCAAAGAATCTTGGGCCAAAATTTGTGGGTCCTTTCCGTATTGCACGCATTATAAACCCAGTGACTGTGGAACTGCAACTCCCCAAATCTCTTCGCCTGATCCACCCTGTTTTCCACATTAGATAAATAAAAAGGGAAATCACCTCCCCCATTAGACCAACCCTTCCTCCGACCCCTACTCCTATTATGGTACACGGAGAACAGCAGTCTGAAATCAAAGACCTTCTAGATTCCAGAGAACAAAGGGGAAAAACTCAATATTTAGTCTCTTGGAAACATTTGGGTCCCGGCCACAACGAATGGGTGGACAAACAACATGTACAAGCTCCGACATTACTTAAGCGTTTCCACTCATTATACCCGGATAAACCTTCATAAATTTTATGGTTCCTAATAGTCTGTACATTCTCTCTTTTTCTCTTTTTCAAGACGATGACACCTCCCCGTTTTGAGGGGGCAGCATGTCAGATCCCCAAAACGTGTACCTGCCATTCTTTCCAGGGGGAGAGGGGGAAGTTTGGCATTCCTGTAACTTTCCACTGCCTTGCACAGGGGGGGAAAGGGCACTATAAATCGTATTAGCATAACTTTCGATTTCTTACACTTTCGTTTCTCGCTTTCTATGTCATTCCTGTGTGAGTCCCTGAATGTCCTTATCTCCTCTTCG
>JANHFL010002023.1:159375-179447 GCA_032468155.1 Oxyrhabdium leporinum | reverse complement strand
CCCCCCGCCAGTTGCTTACTCTTATGGCACTACTTCAGACTGCTGTTAAGATGTCTTAATGGAAATAGGCCCACTTTATTTCTTTCTTGTAAGCATGCCATGATGGACAAGGGTATAGTGCTGTTGGCAAAGATATGGTAACTGAAAAGGCCCATATGTATTGAACATGCATTTCATAGGCAACATAGAACCCTTCAAAAGTGCAAAGGGACAGTTTTAGCCTAACAAGCTTCCAAAGAGGACAAGCCCAGTGTTTTCCAAACTTAACATTCAGATCACAATGTTCAGACAGCTTACTCTGGTAACCTTATGCCAACAGCAACTTCTTCCTAATGTTTACTTAGACTCAAAGTTTCTGGTCATTTGAACCCATTTATTTATTTTCTA
Source organism: Oxyrhabdium leporinum (assembly GCA_032468155.1). Taxonomy (NCBI): domain Eukaryota; kingdom Metazoa; phylum Chordata; class Lepidosauria; order Squamata; family Cyclocoridae; genus Oxyrhabdium; species Oxyrhabdium leporinum. The sequence goes on along the minus strand of JANHFL010002023.1, from coordinate 179,060 downwards.
CCCTCCGGGTCATAATTTGCTTGCTAACGTATATGACTACAGTTCAGAAATATGGCTATTCTATCATTTCTCCATCATCTAAAGCAGGGGTGTCAAACTTGTGTCATCACAACATCATCATGTGACATATCGCAACTTTTTCCCCCTTCGCTAAACCGGGTTTGGGTGTGGCCAGCATGTGATGCATCCGGCCTGCAGGCTGAGAGTTTGACAGCCCTGATCTAAAGCAAGGGTGAGTAAAATATGGTCCTTTTGTGACTTGTGGACTTCAACCCCCAAAATTCCTGAACCAGCAAGGGAGTTGAAGCCTACAAGTCATTAAAGGGCCATAGTTTCCCACCTCTGATCTAAAACTGTCCATTGGACAGTTTCCCATTCTGTTGAAGTTCAACTTTAAATTCTGCAAAACAAATTATCTTTTGGGAATAGACAAAGGAATGATGGAGGCACCCAAATGAAGGTCTGGAAGAGGTAAAAAAAAGTTTTCAGGTATTGAAGGGAGGACAACTTAGAATAAATGCATACATGCAAATTAAAATTAAAATCAAAACAGAGTACCGTATATCACAAGCGTAAAAGACTTTACTACCTGGAGAATCATGTATGCAGATACTGCGGTTACAAAAGGGTTTATTATTTCATACCAGTCACCCAAAGATCAAATTCAGTGATCCAAGTATATTGCAATTAGAATTCCTAATAGCTTTATATAGTTTCTTAATTATGACCAGGAAAAAAACATAATCCCCAGGGAAGCAAAAGCATTTGAACAAAAACAATCTGACAACACTTCTATTTTTTCTTAAATCGTATTTAAAGTGATGTGTTTTGCAGAATCTTGTTCCATGTTTAGTAGAGTCCATTTTCTAAAATGTTGATATTTCTTTAGCCTAGTTCAGAACTCTTTCTATAGGCTTTGACAATATTTTCAGAATAGATATCCTAGTATCAGTTGGTACCTTCAATTTGTGCATCTTTAGAACATGGAATAATCTTGCCATCCTCCTTGTGTACAGTATCTTATCTGCAAAGAACCCGGCAGGCCACTAGATGGCAGCAAGAAAATATAGAAAACTAACTCTTTGCTGCCATCCAGTGGTTGTCTGAAATTTTGAAGACCCGATTCAGTGTGCTATTTCCCCCTGTATTGGAAAAGCTCTTCTACAAAACTTAAAGGCAGGGGTGAGCTTCGAATTTTTTAGCAACAGGTTCTCTGTCCTAATGACTGGCTGGGTGGACATGGCTGGATGAATGTAGCTAGGTGGTCATGTGACTGGGTGGGCATGGCCAACTCTGTTAATCTGTTAAATGTGACAAAAACTGGTAAAATTGCTCCCTGCCACTAATTTCAGTGAGAGGAGAAAGCCTGCAACATCAATTTTTAAAAATGGTTTAGTTTAAGCATGGAATTCCAAGCAGGAAAAAGCTGCCATTTTGAGTGTAAAATAGGCCTTCTCAAAAGTATTTAAAAGCCCATTATGGTAGCTTTGCAAGAACAAAAGGCTGGCTCAGTCCTTGATAGCCCATTAACAAAGGTGGGTGGAAACTCAGCTCTGCCTCTATGTTATATTTCTCTTTTAGGAGAAATATTCTGCCTTTGTAATATTTCCTAAAATATTTCATTTTTCTAGGAGAGGAGTAGGTGCTAACACTACCATAATGGGCTTTTAAATACTTTGAAAAGGCCCATTTTGCAGGCCTTCTTTTTAAAAAAACAAAACAAAAACAAAACATCATTTTTTTAAGAATGGTTTTAACCATGGAATTTCAAGCAGCACAAAGCTGTCATTTTGAGTGTAACATGGGCCTTTTCAAAGTATTTAAAAGTGTGTAATATCTGTATTTTTTTCCAAGGACATCAATCCATGAAACCACCCATGAGATAAGTTGAGCTGAGAGTGAGAATGATCTTCCCAAAGTCACTTGCTTCCATGATAATGGGGACTGGAACCTGGTCCCAGTCCAATATTGGAATCCTATCCTACATTGCATCATTGCACAGTTTCTTACACGGATATAAGACCTTGTTCAGCACTATTAATAGTTAGGGAAAGCTAATACTAAACTGCTTCTCAAAACTGCTTCTTCAATCTATTCTAGAGCACGTAGAGCATTAGAAAGTGTCATTTGATTAAATTTGTGTTATAATGTGAATCAAGTTATCACTGTAATCACTCTTGGTGCCATTCACCGGATGAGCTTGGTATGCAACATTATTTTAAAAACATATCGAATAAAAATCCAGTCTCTCAGTTGGCAGTTTTTCCAGGATTTTATTAGAAAGACAGCTGCTTTCTAAAATATGATTTAATCATTACTGTTAAACAGCCAGTATCCCAGGATTCTTATATGATCTAATATGCCACCTGATGTAAAGAAGCAAAGTCCGATGCATAAAACCTGGGGGAAAAAACAGGAAAAATTCATTAGCATGACTTAATCCGTGGCAGACTTCAGATCCAAATGGAAGCTTCAAACTTCATCCTTCTCTCCTTTATTACTTCTCCTGTAAATAATAGCAAAACAGGATTAGGTTGATTCAATCTGTCAGTGTTGTATGACCTCTGCTATGGCCTGAATCATAGGGAAATGTGGAATGCACAAAGAAAGTGTGTGCAAACTTTTTGGGTGCCAACCTGAAAACCTCTCACCCTGTTTCCTGATTCCAAGCTCATCTAGCTAATAGAAATAAAAATTTTACTATGCACAAATTGTCTACTGAATCTTTTTTTCCCCCAATAGGAATTAGCGAGTTGGACGATCTGATCTTCAACATATGTACTTGGAAGAATGTCCCATTTTCTTAGAGACTGTTGCCAATCGCAGACCTTGCATTCACAATACTGCAGCTTTTCTGCCAGTTTAAAAATGAATTATTCATTCATTAATTCAACTTATTTCTATGATTCCACAGTCAAAACAACTCTAGGAGGCTCACATGGTAAAATACAATCTAAACCAAAATTCCATAGCAAAATACTGCATGAATACAAAGGAAATTTTAAAAATGGTAACCTCAAATAAAGCAACGGAAGACTCTCTGAAACAGTTCAATCTTTACAAAACCAGAAAAAATGTCAGAGCAAATCAGAATCTGAGTATAAACTTTCACTAAGGCACGAGATTTAATATATAAGCTAACTGTGTCTCTCACTTTTAAAAATAGAGGCAGCATTTGGAGAAATGTAAGAAGGAAAAAGAAATGGAGAGAATCTCCTTCCCAACAGCTTTGATAAAGGCAAGCATCATCCCAAGAAGCCAAAGGAGGTCAAGAAACAAAGGGGACTTTGCTTCAAAGTTATATTTGAGAAATAGGCAAATATTTTAGGGAGAAACTTTTTTTCTTTTTACCATGTGAGCTTAAGTCCAATATTATGTCTCTGTACAAATAATTGCTTTATGCCAGCCTTGAATCATACATCAGGTGTGTTCCAGAAGATCTTATAATTTCTTCTTTGAACATCCTGTAATTTTTCTTTCTTCACTCAAGAAAAAACAGTATCTTCAAAGTTAATGATAGACAAAGAGTTAGAGGTCCATTCTAGTCCTCTGTTGCTGACAACCTCATTTGTCTGAAGGTGTGTGTGTGTGTGAGAGAGAGAGAGAGAGACAGAGAGAGAGGGGGGGAGAGGGAGAGGGAGAGGGAGAGGGAGAGAGAAACAGTTAATTTGGTATAGTGGTGAAGACATCAGGCTAGAAATTGGAAGACTGAGTTCTAGTCCTGCCTTGGACATGAAGCCAGCTGGGTAACTTTGAGCCAGTCACTTTCTGTTGGCCCAAGGAAGGAAGCAATGGCAAATCATTTCTGAGAAACCTTGCCAGGTAAACTGTAGGGATTTGTCATGGCAGTTTCCAAGAATCAGATATGATTGAACAGAAGAAATGAGAGTGGCATCAAACAGAAATAAAATCAAACATTACAGTTCATGTTAATTGCTGTACTTTCCTCTTCAGCTCTCATAAGAGTCTCAATTTTCTTCCAGAATGTAAAACTGAGAGAGAGATATAGGAGATGAAGGGCAGGAAAAGGGAAGATAAACTCCTTTTATCTAAAAAAGTTCTACTTCTGTAATTTTGGATTTAAACCATAGAAACCCTATCATAACATTTAATAGATATTAGCACTTTGGGATCAATTGCTTTTTTGTGTATTATATTTTATTCTTCGGTATCATTGCTCTCTATACCTCAGACATTTTAATAGCTAAGTGGTGTTGCAAATCCCCATCTGTTTTACTCAGCAATTTTGGGTGGCAGGTTTAAATAAATAAAAGTGATATTTAGAGATTTTATCTAATCAGGATTCCACAATGGATGACAAATTGCCCTCTTTTAACATATAATTAATTACTCTGAAAGGCATTTTACCCTTCAGCATAGGAGGGTAGAAGGTTAAGTGAAAGCTTTTGGAATCTTGAATGTGTGTGGTTTGTGACTGGAAACCCATTCAAAAAATCAAGAATAAAAAAGAACCACTGTATATTGGTCCATTATTACAGTTATGATATATCATTTTTCAAAGGCATCCTGACAACCAAAGGCCCAAGCCTTTCTTCTGTGATCCAGAAGATTCTTATCTAGTAGGACATGTTTTTTCTTCACCATGATTCTACACAGCTTTTTGTTTGTTTTTGTTTTATTTTAAGGAAATAATTGCCACTTTCTTCATTCTTCTAGAATAATTCAGCCAGACAGAGACAAATTCCATACTATCCACATTTAAGTTACAGCACAGAACCAAGTGGCATACTAGTGAGAATCATATTGCTATATTTATCATCAAAATCAGGATCCTGTTTCAAATTAATGTGTCTTGTGCAACCTGCAAGTTGAATGCCAAAGACCAAGAGATTCTGCACCAAGTGGAAGAGAAAACATCATCTACCTTTTGGCTCTCTGTGGCTAGCAAGTGGCTTGCTGCTTTTTCTTATTACCTTTGCTTTTGATCAAGAATGATTGAATAACATGAAGAGGAAGAGTACTGGAGCCTCAATTTCTGCAAGTCCGTTTTCTTTTAGAATGAAATTCCTGGAACATAACAATTATGCCAAGGATGGTGTTACCTTTTATCTACATACTACTAAAATTCTTGCTATCGTTACTTTTAACACATAGGACAACAGTTTTTGAACCAAGGTACTTCAGAATGGGTAATTTACAGATTGTATCCAAAATGTGGGACCTATAATCCCAACTGAATAAAATTTGGAAAAATTGTGGTTGCTTCAGTGTTACTGGCTGCTGCTACTGTGCTACTGCTGCAGTCACATGATTTCATTTTCAATGTTCTGTGACAATCTCCCAACCCATTGTACTGCCCACGAGTTTCTCCAACTTATGCTGGTTCCCACACACATCTTCCCCAACCCACACAGCACTTCCTTTGCACACACACACACACACACACTCTTCCTGACTTATATGGCAGCTGTTGTGCTCCACCATGCACACTTCCTTACCCACCCTGTCCAGTGTGTGTCTTCCCTGATGTGTATTCCACTTGTGTATCCCCATGGAACCTTTTAACTTGTGCCCCTCCTATGCCCCTTCCCCAACACATATGGCACCTCTTGGGCATTCCCACATACTCTTCTTGACCTGCACCTCCCCCCAAATGCCATTCTTTATCTATTGCAAACTCCCAAGCACTCCCAGGAACCCTTTCCAACCCTCCCCACACATACCTGCATATCATCCCTAACCAGCGTTGCATCTCTCATATACCCCTGCAGCCTTCAAGCATTGTTCTTGACCCATCCCAACCCCCTGCACACCTACCTGACCCACACAACACATCTTGACATCCCTGTCCACCCTTTCCAACCTATGCCTTCCATTGGATTTGCAATTTCCTGCCAACTTCTCCACTGACATTTTCTCTGCAAGCTTCCCACCAGAAAAGTAAATGGGGAAGCTGGCAGGTATTCAAAGTTGTTCCTGCTCCTACTGTTTTCCCCCCCTTTTTTTGCCTAACCATTGTCATTCTGTTTCTCTGTTTAAGCAAGGAAATATCTCTGAAACAATATCCCAATGGGCACAGATTATCTAGTTTCTAATAAAGACTGACATAAGAGTAGTATCAAGTTTGGCATAATTGTTATTGTGTTTTCAGGACTTGGACTGTACAATATTTGTACCACAGGGTTCATTTATTATAGTACTTGGACTTGGACTGTACAATATTTGTACCACAGGGTTCTTTATTATAGTAAAGAAAATAGCATAGCCACCATCTTTGTTTCTTCTGAGGAATGTATATAATATTTAAAAAAAATCTAAGCTGTGGTTTAATTTCATTAATTCTGCCTTTCCCACCTTTCTTTTGAGCATTTTCTAGGTAGTGCATGCCATTTAATCCTCACAACAGTCCTGCAAAGGAGTTTAAGGGAGACAGAGTGACTGGCCAATGTTGCCCAGAGAAGCTCACAGAGACACATCCAAAGTATCATTTCGTTTTTTAAATGAGTGAATAGATTTACACTCATCATTAAATCTGATCACACTAAGAGTATTTCCATATTTTGGGCTTTTCCACATTCATTCATTTTATGACTCCTTTAGTTTAACAGACCAAACAATCAAAACCCACCCAATACATTGCTGTCTTCTTCTTGTTTCATTTTACATCAATATTGAAACTGTATAATAGAATAACAGACTTTGGAAGTCTTTTAGTCCAACCCCCTGTTCAATCAGGAACCCCTAAATCATTTCAGACAAATGGTTGCCCAATTTCTTCTTAAAAACCTCCAGTGTTGGAGTGCCACAACTTCTGGAGGCAAATTGTTCCATGTTGTATTATTTTATGCCCTTCCTTTCACTCTACAATCTGGGCTGTTCCACAGTATACAACATAGAAGTGCAAAATCTGACAGTGTACTATCAGGGGTCAATAAAGGTACCTGACAAGACAGAATTCAGAAGAGTGTTGTGATAGAGTGATCACTTTCATCAGCAACACCATGTGAATTTAGATAAGTTCATAATGGAAGATTCATAAGCAATCCTTTAAGCAGACATTTCTTAAGCCTTCCATGCCCTGTAAGACTCCATTAATTTTAATCAGTGTTCATAACCAAGATATTTTGTTTTTCCAGGGAAAAGGTACTATATTCATGCACTGAAGCTGAACCCATTTGTATCTCACCAGTCTGCTGCTAATACAATAAAGGGCAGGAAAGGCTCCCAATAAAGTAAACAAAAGAGCTTGCTCCAGTTTAATGAGATGAACAGTAAAAAGGGAGGTGGAGGAATTGACTCACTTATTTTTAGCAGATAAGCAACCGAAAACACTTGAGTGTAAAAAACACTCAAATATTTTGCTTTAAGCTATTTACTGTACAGTGTCTGGTCAAAATAGAAATGAGGCAATGAATGAGGCAATACTTCAGTTAGCATAAAGGGCACCTGTTGTATTTGGTCCTTTTTTAATGTCTATATGAAACTCCTGGAAGGGGTTATCTGATAATTTGGGATGCAGCTTCATCAATAAGTTGAACATAACAAACTTTACATTCCCATTCTGGTTTGAAGAACAGATGTTATTGATATCCTACCTGGAGCCTGAATGATGCAAGGAATCTGAATAGTAGAAAATAGCTGAAGCCAAACCCAAGCAAGATGGAGATGTTCTTTCTTTATTATGGTTCTCTTCTAATGGCAATTCATCTCTGGAGAATGGAAGCAATACTCATGAAGTTATGGCTCCTGCTTGAACAGTGGTAGAAGCCAAGGCTAAAGGAATTTTGCTCAGGCCTGTCTGATTGGTATACCAATTGCAACCTTATTTTACCTTACATCTTCATTATCACCTGAGTAGACTATTACATGGGTTGCCCTTAAAGATTACTCAGAAACTGCAAGTAGTCCACAAATTTATTAGTTCCCGATACTGACAATCCATAATACCTATGCTGCAGACGCTAAAGTCCTTGCTCACAGGTTTCTGGATACAATTTAAAGTGATGCTCTTGATCTGTAAAACCTTTTATAGCTTGAATACTGGTTATTTGCCTGCTCTCACTGGAATCAGCCTGATCCACTAGCATTTACAGGAAGAAGCTGCCTATAGTTCCACATTTCCCAGAGGGGTGTGTGTGTGTGTGTGTTGTATGTGGTGGTAGGGGGAAGGCTAGAAGATACCGCTTTTCCATGGCTGAGCTTTTGTTACAGGATTTTATGAGATTATTGTCAAATCATATACTTTGTAAGCCAACAAGAATTGTCAGAACCTGATCAAATATAAAGTTATTAAATATATAAACAAGAAATATTTTGAAATTGAATTCAAGATCAAGAAATAACATCTCTTCACTTAAGTGCCTTATAATACTAACTTAAAATAAGGAGTTGGGTGGGATATGAAAACAATGAAACAAATACGTAGGTCTCGCATTCTAAACTATCATTCTTTGTGGAGAAAGGAAATGAAAATATATCGAGAAATGAAAATGTCTGCTACATTAAATTGTCCCTAACATAAATCATATTTTTAGGTGTTTTTTACTTGACCCAGTCATGTTCAGGAGTTAACTTTCCAAAGTGATAACCGGTTATTCATATGCCATAGAATAGAGATAAGAACCCTATAGCCCTCTAGATGTTACTGCTGTAGTATAACTCCCAGCATCACTCATCTCTGATGGACTGCTGGAAGTTCTAGATCACAAAATCTGAAGGATCATATATGCCTCATGTCTATTTAGAAGAATCAACATGGATGTCTCAGCTGCTATTGTGTTGAAGTAGTGTTGATGGCAGCTCAAAGGTCCTTCTTGTTTTGGGAATTCATACTGTACTTTCTGATTTGTGCTTTCGATTCTTCTTGAGCCAGTGTTGAAAAGCCCTCTATATAACCAGAGTTAAGTGCTTAGTGGGGTTAAGAGCCCTTCAAAGTCTCCTAAGTACACTTGCAATTTTTCACCTCTTTCTAGCAAAATATAAAGCAGGTTCAGGCATTGGTTGTTTTCCAGTCAACAGCCTACCAAAGAAGCTTTTTTCAAACAAAATCTTGAAGTAATTCTAATCGAATCAGTTTGATCTTGAAATAAAAACATGAATCAAATCAAGTCCTTTCTGAACCTTGAATCTCCAGTTCCAATTGGATCAGAATTGACTGCAAAGCCCTAACCATCAGGTTGTTGCCATTCATGCATTATATTGTGTCAGAACAGAGATCCTACGCAGATTTCTGATAATGTATCCAAACCATTGAAAAACACTGAGATCATATACATCAAAAAAAGGAGTTTGAAGTGTATTTCAGTCTGTACTTCCTTTGTAGGCTCAGCAGAGATCACAAGCAGTAGCCATCTTGTGGATGAAGAAAGATACCACACAAGGCATCAAGCTGAAGTAGGTATCCACTGTAAATTGATCCCAATTTTGATAGTCTCCAGGGATTTGAACTAATTCATAGAATTTTCAGCTATGGCCAATCTGGAGATTGCCATAATGAAACTAATATGTGATTCATCAATGATCCAGTTTGATCAGTGGAGAGTCACCAAATCTATGCATATGTACAACATTGTGAAGAAAACAATTGTAAATTAGTTGTAAGAATGATTTTTAAAATGAAGCTTGCTTTAAAATAGAAGTGTATAATACACTCCCTCCTCTGGAGATTGCAACATGAGTTTTTACTTCATTACTTTTCATACAATTTCTTTATATCTTTAATTCTAATGGCATTTGTAGTATCTGGACTATTAATCAAAAGTGACATTGGAAATGGCTTAGAGTTAATGGGAGCATGAGAAGTTCTAACCATAGTGTATTTGACATGGACCAGGTCAAGTCTAAAGGAGCTGCTCTTGGTTAAATAAACAATTAAACTGTAAAGTAAAAGGGAAAAACTCCACAGCCATCTATCAATTTTATATGTTTTTTGTGGCTATAGGGAAGAGTAAAGTAAAACTAGAATTTATGAATTAAAAGACCGAGTTACAAAGCTAAGAGCACAAGCTTGCTCACATCACACAAAAAAAAGTTGAGTGAGCTGAGCTCTCCTTCTATAGACTGAAGACCTTGGGACTTGTCTTTTTACAAATTCATACAGCTAAATGTGCTGCAAAAGACTAAAACCAAAACAAAACACAAAGACCATGCTGGATAGTTCAGACAAGTTAAAGTGCCACCCCCAAAAATGTAACCAACTTCTTGGTAGAATTATTCTTCTTTTAGAATTTAATTTTACAAGTCCCATCTTCTAGGGCTGGCAGACAAAGTTAGTTAATTTACATTGTCATGTAACACTATCCCAATTTACTTTCTAAAACAGCAGACTGACTAGAGAATTGGACAGGTAGAATAACTTTCCTTTTCTCCACTGGGATTAGGCAAAAACCTATTTCTAGGAAATGTTTTCCATTTGTTCTGGCAGAGAGCTTACTAATTCTTTTGGAAAAGCTACTGTCTTTCTTTCCTCAAAACTTTCTCTGTTTTAAAATAGTGAAAATAGGGAACCAGCAAACAATTATTCTGAACATTTGTAGGATTAATGGGGCTATCTTTGAATTATGATTAGATTTTTTTTTAAATATACAAAAGTGAGCTGCTTCTCTCATTTGGATTGTGCAATTTTTTAGAAGGCAAGATGGCAAGAGAATTGTTTTGATACAGTGAAGGTGTGCTTTTGTTTGTACTGTGTGCCAAAAAACATTATAAAAGTGGGCAAGATGGCAATGCTGACCCATCATTCCCTTTTATCAGTAGTTTGGCTCTAAGTTTAGGAAATCTGGAGCAAATTTTCTCCACAGCTGTCCATAATTGCAGTGGTGCTGGCCTTTCCCACACCTGCTTCTATCTCCCTTGAAGTTATATGTTCATTTTCCTCTGTTCTACTACACAACCACAGGAGGAAATTGTATGGGTTTTGTGTTGCTTTAATTCAAGCTAAGTAATGATGAATCAAGACACTTACCACTAAAAATCATTTTTTTACTAGAAACCGCCCTTGAGTCTTCTGTTACTTATTACTGCATGTTTCTTAATTATAAATATGTCTCTGCACTTCCTAAAATTATCTAGTAAGCTGAGAAAAGAAATGGTGATGGGGTAAAAACTGGGGCAGAGAGTTTTGTGCTCTGATCATCTTTTGGTGCTAGGGAACTGGATAGCATTGATAAAATGTTTTGCCTATGCATGCTTTCAAAAAGATGAAAAGAGTTGAGATGACATTATTTTATACCCACACTAAATTTCTGCTCCTCTTTTGCTTTCTCTCCTGTTTTTCAAACAGAATTAGGAACCCTTCCTTTTGAATGAGGTATTTTTCTTTTGTGTACCTTTCTTTTACTAAGCATGGCTTAGCCTCTCTTAAGGATGGATTGAGATTCTGTAAAATCCTTGGAGTCCGAAACAAAAGGTTGTAATCAGAATTCAACCCACTCTACTTTTCTTCAGGATTTATGTTGTTCAGTGTATATAACTGTCCATCTCAAGCATATGACAGAGAAAAAGAAGACAAAATAAAATATCATAACAAAACAATGAATCATATATGTTAGAGCTGAATTAAAACCAACAATTCAGTCAACATAAGCAAGATATTCTTTCTTTCTCCCCATCCCTCCAACTATCTCTCAGTAAGCTTGTCCAAATTCCATTGGTGTACTTTGGCTTGGATTTTTTTTCTTTTTAAAAATATGCTTTATACATGTACGCACTTGGACTTATCCTTTTTGTTTTAAAATAATTATTAAGTTTGCAGAGATAGCAAGGAAAAAAAGCAAACAGAAAGAAAAAAAGGACTTGAGGTTGATATGGCAGATGTCATGAAACAAGACTCAGCTGCAGCTAGGAACTTGCACTGTCAGACAATCAAGCACATTTTCTTCCAGTGCTGAGTTTTTAAAAAGAAATAAAGAAAAAAAACCTAAATAATGAATTGTAACCTAGTTAATTGTGCAGATGCTGTAATGTTGTCTTTTCCCAGCATTGTTATATAGAAACTGGAACATTAGAGGCATTTGGAGTGTATGGGGATGCTGTAGAATACAGTAATAGAAACAATATTCCTGATATTAATCTCCTTAGCCCTTCCAGGGCCTATGTGGATCTCAACTTTGTTCATATAGGGCAACTACTGACACTAGATCTGAAGATTGGTATCCTAAGTCAGGAGAATGTGGCTTAAACACTTTGTCTTCTTTTTTCTCACCAATACATCTGTTCAGATTTTTCTGGAATGATCCTAAAATTTCTGATCATTCTTCTTGTAAATCTATTCTATGCAAATCTGACAGGGCATGGCTTCAAAGCCCTTGGCAAGGTGTGAAAATAACTTTTCATATATTTTTAACACCCTTTGCCAGCTGTATTTTTGCAAGCATTTGGCATTGTTGGAGCCAAAGCAAATACCAGCACAGGCTGTCTTGCCTCAAACCTCAGCTGGTTCACACAAAAGGGTGCAATTTATCAGTTCCAAAGGAAAACACCACCTGACAGAATCCAGAGTACAACTATTCATTACATATCTAAAGGCTATTGATCAATGACCTGTTGGAAATTTCAATGGGTTCAGGCTTAACTGATTTTCATGGCTGCTTGAATGCATTTTTTTCTGACTTCTAAAGGCGTGTTCCATACAGTGCTTTGTCACTGGTCTGCCAAGAGAAAATAATGCAAGGCACCAGCAAACAAGTTGACAACTCTGAAGTAAGGTTGAAAATTCACTGTGCTGTCTACACGCAAAGGGAGTCAATATGCAGAGGGCAGGGGAGGTGGTGGAAGCTGCAGGATCAATCTAGTTTGCCGTCACATCAGATGTTGGAGAAGGTTTTCTTCACAATGCCCATATGCTGTGGGGAAAGTGTGTGTGTGACAGAGTAAGGACTAAAGAGCATCAATCATCAATTGTTAAGGATTCAACATTAGTACCATTGGCCCAATGGCCAGATTGTAATATTTTCTGTTCTGTGCCAGGAAACGAAAGCATAGGGAAGCTTTTCCCAAGCCAGTGTTTTTCAGAACTGTTGACTATCTTTCCCATACCTTCAATTGTCATGGCTTTTCCGGCATGGTGAGTCTTTGCCACCATGTCTTTTTTGGCTGCCCATCAGACCTTGAAAACAATTTCTAGACTGCCCACCCACCCAAAAAAATTCACGAGACCTTATTGAAACCTCGAGATTTTAAGTATTCTGTTTTTCTTTTGTGAGATTAGGATGGAGAATAGATCCAGCAGAGGTTGCTGAATCCTGCATGAATTCAAGGAAAGGAAATCCAATTTAGAGTGGGAAAAGTGCTACTACTACAAGAGTCATGTTGGGAGCAGGTTGAAAGGATTAAACAGTGACATCACTATTACCCAGAGAACTCCCAGGAGTTTTCATTCCCCGTTAAGTTGCCCACTGAAGTGGTACCCATCTATCTACTTATAATCACTCACTTTCAAATTGATGGGTCGGCAGGAGCTGGAACATGTGATAGAAGCTCACCCCATCTTGTGGAGGAACTGGGTCTTGAATGAGTCTGCCAATCATCAGCCCAGGATCCTAACCACATGAGCCCACCATGCTTCATTGGGAAAAGTACTTATCTGAATTCATACTGGAATTAAGAGAGTGGTAGACTGGTAAATTGGTAATTGTAGGAACTTAGTTATAGTCTTTCAGTTCCTATTCTTCATTTAAAATGTATTTATTATTTAATATTCCTATCTCCCAACTTGTTCCTACTTTTCATCAAAAGTTAGACATGGAAAGAAACTCTTGCTGAATTGATAGCAGAAAAGGGATAAATCTACTGCTTCTTGAACTTTACAAATTTAAGATGTTGCTGGCTAGGAAATTCTGGGAATTGAAGTCCACACATCTTAAGTTGCCAAGTTTGAAAAACACTGGCCTAAAGAAACAGAGCAGTTATTTCTAATTCATAAATAAGCCATAATGGGATTTGTTGATTTTGGCAGTGCATTGCTGAAACCCTTTTACTGTGGTCTGCAACCACATTTTTCTTATTGAGGGGGTGGTCCATATATCACATAAAGCCAAAAACAAACAAGGTATATTATAGCTTAGCATTATGTGTAGCATTGGGTTCACCATTTCTCTTTTTCTTTCCATGTGTTCACACACAATCTCCTGCTTTCTTTGGAACCTTGCTATGAGGTATACTTCTATCATGGGAAATGGGGAGCAAGAATTGCAAAAAGAAACAGAAGTCTTTGGTTTTGATTTTCTATTTCTTTTTCAGTCATGCAACACATTAACTAATTTTCTGGGAGAATAAAATTCCCCCATGCAAATAAAAACTGAGCACCAGCAGACTTTTCAAATTCCTCACCTCAGTTTTGGATGGAGAAACAGGAAGACTTCTAAGAATTCCTGAAGAAGGAGGAGAATTTTTTTAACAATTTCTTAAGGGTAAGATTTCTTCTTAGAGATGAGAGTAATGTTGCTAATTAAAAAAATGTAATGGGAAAAAATTCCCTGGTGGTACTTTTAGTCAGATTTATGTGAAGTATAGAAAGTCTGGGTGCTACAGACTGCTGGAGAGATTATTTATACAATGAAAGATAACACATTCACAAATTGCTCTAGGCTGCCCCATCACTAAATAAGGCAAGAACACCACAGTCTACCCACATGGCAAAAAAAGATGTACATTCCTTTTAGTACCTCCCTAAAATAGCTCACACCTAATAAAAGAAAGTTGTCGCATTGCTGTGAACAGAAACTGGTTTACTGCTAATATTTTTTTCATTTTTTAAAAAAAATAGAGTTCAATTGTTAGCTCTGCAGCAGCCTGCACCATCTTCTTTCTACATCTATTTTGGATTAATACTGAACAGTCTTATAGAGCTGTTAAATCTTTCCCACTGGTTCAATTTTTAGAAATCAGGAGAAAAGGGAGGGGCACATATGGAAAAGGTTCTCAAAATGAGCCCTTTCTACTATGGCACCTATCCTGTAGAATTTCTCTTCCCCCTACCCCAGAAGTGTGGTAGTCCCACTACACCTCTAGGGGTAAGATGTTCCAAAGTGGGGGAAATGCAGAGAAGGGTTTCTTGCTGGATCCTGCCAGTCAAATTTCTTTAACCAACATGATTTGTACCATCCCTGTCTGATGTACGATCCCTGTCTGACTGGATGTAATGGGACAATGGAATTAGATGGTTCCTCAGGTAACTGGTCTCATGCCATGAAGGGCTTTAAATGTGATAACTAACATCTTGAATTGACCTGGAGGCAAACTGGCACCTAATGCAGCTTGCATAGCAGCGAAGTTACATGTGCAACCTCTCAAGTTGCACATATAACATCTCTGCTATGCAAGCTGCATCGTGCACCAGTTGTAGCTTCCAGATACTCTACAAACATAGCCTCAGATAGAGCACATTGCAGTAGTTCATTGAGGCCTGAATTTATTTTACCATCTTTAATTTTATATTATATATATCTTGTTGTATTTTAGTATAACTTTTATTGGATGTTGATTGTTATGTGAACAATGGTGGGTATAAACCAAGAAAGCTTATATGTTAAATAAATATACACATAAGTTACACATTTCTACATCAGGAATCACCCATTCTCCAATACAGTATTCGTATTATTAATTTATGCCAGTTTTATTCCATTAAATGCTATAGTTTTCTCTCCACAGCACCTTGGCAAATTAGTAAAGTTCTTGAGAAATTTCTGAAAGAGATGGCAAGCATCCATCACTAAACTATATTTCCCAGAGTTCTGTAGAAAGTACTTGTCAAATCATTCTAGATTCATAATGAATGCTCTCAACTGACAAAAAAAGGTTACCTGTTTTCATTGCTATGAAGTGCAAATTTCATGGTGGCCAAATTGCAGCTTGCTTTAATGTGGCAATGTTACTTAAGTTATCAGTGTCCTTCATGTCCACATTCATTGGACAAACATTGCATTTAGCAGAGTTACAAGAACTGTGGGGATTGCACAACAGAATGAGAATAGTACACCTGCAGATGGTTGGTCCTCTATTTATGGCTGCCTGACAGCTGTAATGAATGGCAAATGGAGGGTGTTCATTTTTTCTAGGGCCTGACAATTTTTTCCACAGTTTAAAAATATAACTGAAGCCTATGCACCTGGCATTAATTACAGGTTTTAAATGGCTCTGAGTCCCACACCAAGGGGCTGAAGAAAAAGCCCATAATATACTCTCAGGTTTTTATGAAGGAATATCATTGCTAACCAACCACAACTTCTGCTGGAAACCCTTACAGGAGAAGTCCATCTTATATTACAGTTTAATTTGTAACCACATCCAGTCAATCATCTACAGTTCAGCTCTCAAGTACTACAGCCTGCCTTTGAGGACGAGGTTATCTTTAATATCTTACCTGTTTTTGTTTTTGTTTTGGGGGTTTGTGTGTGTGTGTGGTTTTGAGCAGATGATAAAATGTTCTACTGCCCTTATAATCTTGTGGTAAACTTCAAAGGCTAATCGAGAACCTTCCAGGTGTCTGCACCATGCTTTGTTCTCTTTCTAACATTGCTTTCTCTCTATTCTGCCACTTTCTCTTTTTGTTTCTCCAGTAATATTCCGTTCAAATTTTCTAAATTCAGGGTTTTATATGCTGCATGGACCGAGCACAATTGCTTCTCCCATCTCAGTTTTCAAGTGAGGTAATCATATTCACCTTTTCATTAATGGTGTCTCAAATATTTAAACAGCTCCTTCTATGTTACCTACTTGTATTTCTTATGGCTATCTTATTACTTGGCAAATGTTAGGACTGATCATAAAGGTACTACCTGATGTGGGATTTATATTTTTCTTGTTATTAAGAACCAATATTGGTGAAAAATATCTATTTTATATGTTTAAGAATTGCAACACACCATTGAATGTTCATGATATTTTACTACCTGAAAATGGGACTTTATTTTCTGAAGTTATTGCAATGCATGTTTGAAGCTCTTCCCTTTTTGACTGATCCTGGCACCCTCTCCTCCCGAGCACCACCTATAAAGTAAAAAAAAATGAGCTGATCTCATGTCTCGGTGATGTCATGAGCACATCCATGCGGTTACTTTGGCAACAGTACAGAAGTCATCCAAGAGGTTTTTCCACACTAGAGGCTAACCTACAACCTACCATCTCCCATCTCCAAACTAGGTTTGACCCTCCTTCTCTCCTTGGTCCAAATAAGGTCAATCATATGCTGCCACCTGCTGTGATTGTGTAAAAATGAAAGAAAGAAGAAATATCAAGTTCTAACTGAACTTTCTTTGGCAGGATCATTTAGTTGCCCCTGATAATATCTATAAAATATCATTTCCATTCCTGGAATATCCATGGTATGTTTCCCATTTCTCAGTAGACCATCTGTGTGGTGCTTCTTTAGCAGGGAGGAAACCAAATTTCCCTACCAATAATACTTGTCAGTGCTTGGTCATCAGCTAGCAGAAAAAGACATGGCATTATGTGTCAGGATCTGCATCCACTGTTCCCACGTATGCTAAATTCCATTGGACTAGCATTTCACCGCCTTGTAAATATTGTTTAATTGGTATGATTATGCTATGATATTTTTGATTGCCTCTTTTTGATTCCTAGAATATAATTATTTAATGACTGTTTTTGTTAGCAATAGCACTTAGAAGATATTATTGCTCTTGCTGCATATGAGTATATTATCTGTTTATATATACAACCTTCCGGCTCAAAATCACTATGTACAATTCCGCTGCAATTCTCCATCTCCTGGCATTTGTGACTAACTATTATAATTGAACTGAATCACAATTTAATTAATGGGAAGAGTGGCTCCCATGTTATAGGATGGTTCTTTTTTCTTTCTACTCCAAACTGCATTTTTGTGGGTTAGCCTAAATTTGTGCCAAATTACCTGCAATAATTTGTGGTTATTAAACTCTCATCTCTTGATGTGGAAAGTACATTGTTCTTTTGGATTCCATCTGCTAGCGTATTTTTTCCTTCCACAGGATGAAACAAATCTGATATTTAACAATAGGGTTTTGTATACACACTTGGGTGGTGGCAGATAAAGTGCACTGGTACAATTACTTAAATCAACTGGGCATTCAGTTTTATTGCAGGTGGGTCCTTCCATAAATATAAAAGAGGCCCACATATCTATTTTTATACAGATTTTGGCACAAAACTGCTCCCTGGAAATTCAATTTTAATAGCAATCAGAATTCTTCAAACTGATTAGCTAACCTTTCAATTCATGGTGTCTTATGCATGTAAAAAATCTCTCCCTCTGCATAGGTGCTTGTAGGGATGAGTTCATGCCTTTTGTATTTGGACGATGACATTATAGACAAGTACATAAGGAATGTCACAATACATGTGCTGTCATTTTGACAAAAACTCAGATTGTTGTGGATGCCTATGGCCCTCTAAGATGTGTTTTAATCTTATCAAGAGACTTTGACCTGTGTTGACCTACACGTTTCCTCAAGAAAAGCCCTCCTAATTTGTCTCACTATTTTCTCTAATCATTAAGAATGTCTGAGGAACCTTTGAATAATGCTTGATTTAGGGATATTTAAAAGGCATAGAAACTGTTTTTATTGCTGATTGTGATGGTAGTATTTACGTGTCGTCTACAGTTCTGTTGTAATAAAACAAAAAGTCTGAACCCTCTAGGAAGTCAACTAATTTAGAGATGTATAATACAAGGCTTAATTTTACTTGCATAAAATAGCATAACTTTATGTCAGTTGTTCAAATGAAAATTATCAGATAGATCATAAACGTATAGGAAATCATTGCCCTAGACTGGATACCCATTCAGAGTCTCAATGAGGGCTACAGATTTCAAATTAATTGTTTTTTCTGGAAGGAAGGGAATTCTTGCCAAAATCAACACTATTATATTTCTAAATCCCATGAAACATTCCATGCAAGATACAACTGAAATTTTGGTATATGTATTTGAAGAACAAATTGGGAAGGCTGAGATAAAAGCTAATACACCTCTGGTCTGAAATTAGGCTATATGTCAACATGAGCACAGGAAATTGATTTCTACTGAATTAGAAGGCTTCCAGTCATCCAAGGTTTACTGACTATAGCTCTTTGTGATTCTTTTCCCTAATCCTACCTGGAGATGCTGCAGAATAAATCTATATCTTCTATATTTTCTAAATAAGTAAACAAACAAACAAACCTGAGGCCTTTTGTACACAACATCTATGCTTCATCACTATGTTAAGTCTACCATTTTTCCCAGATGGAATTGTATGAGGCAGTTATGCTTGTTCAAATCCTGGAAGCTTTTATAAGATTCCTTACCATGTAGACCAGGGGAATCAAACTCAAGGCCCACTGGCCGGATCCAGCCTGTGGGGTGCTTAGATCTGGCCCATGGGCCCAGCCTGGAAATAGCAAAGGACCAGCCCGTGTTGCCTCTGCCAGTGAAAATGGAGCTGGGGGGGCTGCATTCGGTCCCTTGGGCTCTGATTTCACTGGCAGAGGACTATCAAAACAAACTTAAAATAAAACAAGAAGAGAAGTGTTTCCCCTTTTGCATTTGAGCATGCAAGAAGGGACCGGAAAGTAGAAAGGGAAAGGGGAAAGAAAAAGAAAAAGAAGGAAAGAGGAGAAGGAAGAAGAAAGGAGAATGAAGAGAGAAGAGGGAAGGGAAAAGAAGAAAATGAAGGAAGGAAGGAAGGAAGGAAGGAAGGAAGGAAGGAAGGAAGGAAGGAAGGAAGGAAGGAAGGAAGGAA